>ML779020.1:555455-573483 GCA_009831015.1 Picea engelmannii | reverse complement strand
TGAGATCATCGCCTGCCACCCATCTACTAAATAAAATACGTTACTTAAGAAATAGAAAATCTCAAGTTCTACATAATCAATCTTTGAAGATCATCGCTTAACACATTGGTTAAGTCTCCAGTTAACAAATAAAAAAAATTCGATTCTACACTGCTGGCTGATTAGATTAGACAGTCAATGCTAAGCTCGAATCCCAGAGTACAACTATATATTTTAATGAATGAGGCCAAATTTGTCAAATTCCCATGTCAACTGCTAAACTGTGGAGTAAATTCCAAAGAAACTCAAAATCCGGAGGTCATGAACAAGGGAAAGATCGCTTTTAATAGATAGTGCTCGCCAGTGGGATACACAATTATCAATAACACCAAAACGATGAAAGATGCATGCCACGTCACTGTCATCTTTCTAAGAAGAAAAGACTTTTCAGCTGATACTTTATTAATCACCATGAGGTTTACTAGAATAATTTTTTATACTAAATTTAGCTAAAATTATAATCCTAAGATTAATTACCATGAAGTTGCACTAGAATAGTTAAAATTATAATCCTAATCTTAGGAAGGAATGAGTAGAGTTTTACCATAGTAAAAGTTTTATGTCCAATGAAGGACATTGTTTAGACTCTGTGCTTTCACAATATATTAATGAGAACTCTCTCTTTTAGCAGTATATTAATGAGAATTCACTGTAACCAATACAGATTTGTCTCTCTCAACTCATTGTTATATAAACTTTATATGAGAATCTTTGAAGTCAAAAGGAGTTTTCATCTTGCTCAGGTCCAAAATTGGATGGTTTCAAAAGAGAAGCATGTGAGGTACATCTTTGAGATACCAAGTAAGCAACAATGCAACAATGATATCATTGTGGGAACATATTTGTGAAGTATGGGCCCTTTGAGGAATAAGTAAGCAACAATGATATCATTGTGGGAACATATTTGTAAAGTATGGGCCCTTTAGAATGAGGTGTACTTATGGGTGTAAGTTTTACTTGTATAGCTTGTGTTTAAGCATGGAATTGGTGAGTCCATTGGGATAAGGCATTGCTACATGAGTTTTTGAAAAAGGTTTATTATGATAAAAATTTTAACTAGAATATTAAAACCTCAATCTAAAACAATTTAGTGGGAGTGGCATGTAATGGTAATACCTTTAATTTTAAATTTTAAATACATATTCTTATTAAAATAAAATTTATCAAATAATTCACATCAAATTCAATATATTTCCCTTATAATGTAAGGTCAAAAGTTTAAATTTGGAAATGCTCACATTACAACAACTTGGTGGGAGACCCTCAATTTTAAATTTTAAATACATGTTTTTATTAAATTAAAATTTATCAAACAACTTAGAATAAACTCAATGACTTTCCCAAGGTGAGTCGAAAATGGATCTTTAATGTAAGGTCAATGGTTTATATTTGGAGATTTGTAAAAAACAATAAGTATAAAGAGTTGTAACTATCACAATGTCTGAAAGAAGAAGGTGTTTGACCCTTGGGAAATGGTTTTTTCTTAATAATTAAAGAGGTTTAACACATGTTTAATATAGCAAGTTGGTCTCACTAAACATTGATAGGATACTTTATCCTTCATAATATAAAGATACCAAGAACATAATTGTTTACTTAAATAATTTTTAAAAACATGTGTTTCCTTCTAGAAGGTCACAAGTTCAAATCTAGAGGGGGGTAGGGTATGCACACCTCTTCAGAATTTAGCAGTCAGATCGTTGCATGGAGGTTAGATTATTGTAATTATTATTACATCAAATCTATATCAAAACATTATGTAATAACCAAAATGAGTAAAAAAAACCTTTCTAATTGAAAACATTTTAATTGAAGATCACATTCCTCCACTTCTACCATTTTTCCTTGTTTGCTCATTATTTCAATGCAATCAACACCCTAATAAAAAACTATTAAAATTTCTATGAACAATGTTGTTTACATAACCCAAGCCCCCTCACATGCTTGATGCTTGTTATTACTTGATTGATTTTAATGGTTTCTTTTTTCACAATTATTATTGAGTTAGTACCCATGAGAGCTATGATATTTGGTCCACATTGTTATGAACATCTCACTTGTGTAAACATTGCACATACTCTATCAAGCTTTGCACCTCTCAAGACCTAATAATTTGCAATGAAGTAATGAAGTGGCAAAACTCCAATGAGATGACTTGTATTCATGGGCTAGGTAGTAGTGTCGTAGATTATGTGATATATGATATCCTTGTTTCCAACCAAATAACAACTTTTGACCTTTTAAATGACCACAGACCCGACTCTGATCATAAACCTTTAACCCTAACTCTAAACTTTTCCATGCACATAAGCGCCATTGGAGAGAATTTTGATAATCAAAGGAATTTTTGCTTTGACAAAAGTAAAGTTGACCTTTTCTTAAAGGATTTAAATAGTAAATTAAATCTCCTAACTTATAAGGACAACATTGAAGAACTCTATCATAATTTTACAACTACTCTTTCCACTTCTATTAACAAGTTCTCTTTCGAGGTGTCCTATAAAAAGAATAATAGAACGACCAACCCTTGGTATGATAAAGAATGTAAAATTGCTAGGAAATCCATTAGGGATGCCTCTAATGAGTCATTAAAATTTGATAAGATCAATACATACAAAAATCCCTAATTAAAAGGGAAAAAAGGTAGTATATTAATAAAAGGCAAGAGCAACTTTCACAACTATATAAGATGGATCCTAAGAAGTTATGGAGCCAAATTCTAAACCACAATACTAAAGAAAATAATAGGATTCTCTTAAGGGATTGGAATTCCTACCTTAAAAGTCTTTACGAGTTCCCTAATGCCATGGACAACATTCTTATTGTCCCTACAAAGGAAGAAGTTTTTTCTTTAGATGACATAGAGTTTGGGGTTAAGCGACTTGCAAATGGGAAAGATAAGGACATTGAAGGATACCAAGCTGAAATTTTTAAAATCGGAGGGCCTATCCTTATCCCTCACATACACAAGCTCTGCAATTGAGCAGTCAAGCAGGGCTTCCCTAAACCATGGACGCAAAGCCTCATTGTTCCTATTTTTAAAAATGGGGATAAAAACATTCCCTCTAATTATATGACCATTATGATTAGCCCGATTTTAGCCAAGCTTTATGGAATTATTTTGGAAAAGAAGAATAGTCTTTGGCTAGAAAGTCACGGTAAAAGAGTTAAAGGTCAGGTCGGGTTTAGGATATATCATTCAACTGTGGACCATCTTGTTACATTTAGGATCATTGCAAAGGAGTTCTGCAATACTAAAACAATCTTTTTTGTTGTTTTGTTGAATTTAGAAAAGCTTTTGACATGGTTCCTAGGAAAAACCTTTGGAATAGGTTGGAAGAGATAAAAGTTCCTCTAGAGTTGAGGGTTGTTGCAATAAGGATGTATGAGAACGTTATTGCTAAGTTTAAAAACATTGAGGGTTGGTCAAAAGAGATTAACTGTAATATTGGAGTCAAACAAGGTTGTCTCTTGTCCCCTACCATTTTTGGCATATACATTGACAAGTTAGAAGATTGCTTGGAAAAAGCAGGTTGTGTCGGCCCTACTCTCATTGGTATAGTCATCAATGTTCTTCTTTATGTCGATGATATCATTCTTATGGCAAGGAGTCCCCATGATCTTGAAAACCAACTAAGAATCCTCAAAGAGTTTTCCTCCAATATGGTTATGACTGTTAATACTGATATGACTAAGGTCATGATTATTAAATCCAATAAGATCACTTATGATACCTTCGTATACGACAACAACAACTTGGAGGAAGTGACTTCAAACAAATATCTTGGAATTGATATTCACCACAAGCTCAATTGGAATTATAGCATTGAGAAAATGATTATTGGGGGATGGAAAGCTTATTATTGGCTTGAAAACAATTGTAAATCAGCTGATCTTTAGAGTTGGGATAAGAAGAAACTCCTCTTTGAGACTCTTGATACACCTATTATTATTTATGGATGTGAATTATGGGGTTTTAGTATCTCTCTTGAATCCTGGAGAAAGATAGAGAAAATACAAAATGATTTTATAACCTATAATCTCAAAATTATAGGAAATACGCCCTATCCCATCCTCCTCTTAGAAACAAGTCTCTCCCCCATTGAGAGCATGGTTATGAATAGATACCTAATGTATAATAACAAGTTAAATAACATGGAAGACAAGAGGCTTCCTAAAATTGCTTCAAAATCAAGTCATAACCACCATCGACTCAAGCGAGGATGGAATAAAGATGCTTGGTCTTGGATAAACTATTGGGGAATCATGGAAGACACCATTTGCAGAATAAAGATACTATTAAAAAAATCGTCAAATCAAAATTTAAGGAGAAAATGTGGTGTGATAAAGTGTTAGAGGAAAAAAGAAAATTAAGGTATTATAAGGATGTAATCAACCCTAATCTAGAAGATCAAAATTATCTATCTATTTTGCCAAGTGTAAAGAAAGAAATAAGCATTGCTAAGATAAGAACAAATTCTCATGAGCTCCATAGTGAAACTGGGCATTGGTCGATTCCTAAAACGCCATGGGATGAAAGAGTGTGTCACCTTTGTGACATTAAGAAGGTTGAAGATGAAAATAACTTTCTCTTAGATTGTCCAGCCTATACCCATATTAGATCTCATTTTCAAAATATTTGTCACACTACCAACCTTCCTAACCTCTTAACTCAACAAAAATATGGTGATCTTGGAAAGCTTCTCTTAATGCTTTTCGAACACATAAACAAGTTTCTAAAAAATCACAAATAATCACTTACCTTCTTAAAGTCTGATAGACCAATTCAATCTTAGTGGACATTAATCATCATCATCATCATCATAATGAGATATTACGTCTTTTTCTGGTGCAAATGTTAACATCCTCAACTAGAAGTAAAAGTATAACAAAAATGTTAGCATCCTCAACTAGAAGTGAAAATAAAACGTGCGTTATATTTGTGAGTAAGATATCTTAAATATCACATAAATAGAGAGAAGTGTAAGTTTTAACCACTTTTCGATGTTTATTCATTTTCCTTTTCGTATCTTATCAAATGGTGAGCCCGTCAATTTTAACGAGTTCTACTATTCCGATACACATCACCATTTAACATCTAACAAAATCACTACCTTTCTAAGTCATGTATTTACTTAAATAGTGGTATTTAGAAGGTATGATATATGATAAGTTTTTTTATGAGTAGTTAAAGTGGGGTATATTGTTATTTTCTTAGTTTATTGCGGTAAAAAACAAGAAGTATAAAGACTTGTAACTATCACAATGTGTGAAAGAAGAAGGTGTTTGACCCTTAAGAAATGGTTTTTTCTTAATAATTAAAGAGATTTAACACATGTTTAATATAGCAAGTTGGTCTCACTAAACATTGATAGGATACTTTATCCTTCATAATATAAAGATACCAAGAACATAATTGTTTACCTAAATAATTTTTAAGAACAAGTGTTTCCTTCTAGAAGGTCACAAGTTCAAATCTAGAAGGGGGTAGGGTATGCACACCTCTTCATACTTTAGCACTCAGATCGTTGTGTGGAGGTTAGATTATTGTAATTATTATTACATCAAATATATATCCCAACATTATGTAATAACCAAAATGAGTAAAAAAAACTTTTCTGATTGAAAACATTTTAATTGAAGATCGTGTTCCTCCACTTCTACCATTTTTCCTTGTTTGCTCATTATTTCAATGCAACCAACACCCTAATAAAAAAATATTAAAATTTCTATGAACAATGTTGTTTACATAACCCAAGCCCCCTCACATTCTTGAGGCTTGTTATTATTTGATTGATTTTAATGATTTTTTTTCACAATTATTATTGAGTTATTACCCATGAGCGCTATGATATTTGGTCCACATCATTATGAACGTCTCACTTGTGTAGACATTGCACATACTCTGTCAAGCTCTACAACTCTCAAGACCTAATAATTTGAAATGGAGTAATGAAGTGGCCAAACTCCAACCAGATGACTTGTATTCATGGGCTAGGTAGTAGTGTCGTAGATTATGTGATATGTGATATCCTCGTTTCCAACCAAATAGAAAATTTTGACCTTTTAAATGACCACGATCCTGACTCTGATCATAAACCTTTAACCCCAACTCTAAACTTTTCCATGCACAAAAGCGTCATTGAAGAGAATTATGATAATCAAAGGAATTTGTGCTTTGACAAAAGTAAAGTTGACCTTTTTCTTAAAGGATTTAAATAGTAAATTAAATCTCCTAACTTATAAGGACAACATTGAAGAACTCTATCATAATCTTACAACTACTTTTTCCACTTCTATTAACAAGTTCTCTTTCGAGGTGTCCTATAAAAATAATAATAGAATGACCAACCCTTGGTATGATAAAGAATGTAAAATTGCTAGGAAATCCATTAGGGATGCTTCTAATGAGTCATTAAAACTTGATAAGATCAATACATACAAAAATCTCTAATTAAAAGGAAAAAAAAGGCAGTATATTAATAAAAGGCAAGAGAAACTTTCACAACTATATAAGTTGGATCCTAAGAAGTTCTAGAGACAAATTCTAAACCACAATACTAAAGAAAATAATAGGATTTCCTTAAGGGATTGGAATTCCTACCTTAAAAGTCTTTACGAGTTCCCTAATGTCATGGACAACATTCCTATTGTCCCTACAAAGGAAGAAGTTTTTTCTTTAGATGACATAGAGTTCGGGGTTAAGTGGCTTTCAAATGGGAAAGCTAAGGACATTGAAGGCTACCAAGCTGAAATTTTTAAAATCGGAGGGCCTATCCCTTTCCCTCACATACACAATCTCTTCAATTTAGCAGTCATGCAGGGCTTCCCTAAACCCTGGACACAAAGCCTCATTGTTCCTATTTTTTAAAATGGGGATAAAAACATTCCCTCTAATTACAGGACCATTATGATTAGCCTAATTTTAGCCAAGATTTATGGAATTATTTTGGAAAAGAAGATTATCCTTAGGCTAGAAAGTCACGGTAAAAGAGCTAAAGGCCAGGCTGGGTTTAGGAGATATCATTCAACCGTGGACCATCTTGTTACATTTAGGATCATTGTAGAGGAGTTTTCCAATACTAAAACCAATCTTTTTTGTTGTTTTGTTGACTTTAGAAAAGCTTTTGACATGGTTCCTAGGAAAAACCTTTGGAATAGGTTGGAAGAGATAAAAGTGTCTCTCGAATTGAGGGTTGTTGAAATAAGGATGTATGGGAACGTTATTGCTAAGTTTAAAAACATTGAGGGCTAGTCAAAAAGATTAACTGTAATATTGGAGTCAAACAAGGTTGTCCCTTGGCCCCTACCCTTTTTGGCATATACATTGACAACTTAGAAGATTGCTTGGAAAACGCAGGTTGTGTCAGCCCTACTCTCATAGGTATAGTCATCAATCTTCTTCTTTATGCTGATGATATTGTTCTTATGGCAAGGAGTCCCCGTGATCTTGAAAACCAACTAAGAATCCTCAAGGATTTTTGCTCCAATATGGATATGACTGTTAATACTGATAAGACTAAGGTCATGATTATTAAATCCAATAATATCACTTATGATACCTTCGTATACAACAACAACAACTTGGAGGAAGTGACTTCATACAAATATCTTGGAATTGATATTCACCACAAGCTCAATTGGAATTATAGCATTGAGAAAAGGATTATTGGGGGATGGAAAGCTTATTCTGGGCTTGAAAACAATTGTAAATCAACTCATCTTTGGAGTTGAGATAAGAAGAAACTCCTCTTTGAGACTCTTTTTACACCTTTTATTCTTTACGGATGTGAAGTATGGGGTTGTAGTATCTCTCGCGAATCCTGGAGAAAGATAGAGAAAATACAAAATAACTTTATAACCTATAATATCAAAATTAAAGGAAATACTTCCTATCCCATCCTCCTCTTAGAAACAATTATCTCCCCCATTGAGAGCATGGCTATGACTAGATACCTAATGTATAAGAACAAGTTAAACAACATGGAAGACAAGAGGCTTCCTAAAATTGCTTCAAAATCAAGTCATAACCACCATTGACTCAAGCGAGGATGGCATAAAGATGCCTGGTCTTGGATAAACTATTGGGGAATCATGGAAGACACCATTTTGTAGAATAAAGATACTATTAAAAAAATCGTCGAATCAAAATTTAAGGAGAAAATGTGGTGTGATAAAGAGTTAAAGGAAAAAATAAAATTAAGGTATTATAAGGATGTAATCAACCCTAATCTAGAAGATCAAAATTATCTATCTGTTTTGCCAAGTGTAAAGAAAAAAACAAGCATTGCTAAGATAAGAACAAATTCTCACGAGCTCATGATAGTGAAACTGGGCATTGGTCAATTCCTAAAACACCATGGGATGAAAGAGTGTGTCACCTTTGTGACACTAAGAAGGTTGAAGATGAAAAGCACTTTCTCTTAGATTGTCCAACCTATACCCATATTAGATCTCATTTTCAAAATATTTGTCACACTACCAACCTTCCCAACCTCTTAACTCAACAAAAATATGGTGATGTTGGAAAGTTTCTCTTAATGTTTTTTAAGCACATAAGCACAATTCTAAAGAATCACAAATAATCACTTACCCTCTTAAGGTCTGATAGACCAATTCGATCTTAGTGGACGTTAATAATCATCATCATTATCATAATAAGATATTACATCTTTTTTTAATGCAAATGTTAGCATCCTCAACTAGAAGTGAAAATATAACGAAAAGGTTAGCATCATCAACTAGAAGTGAAAATATAACGGAAATGTTAGCATCCTCAACTAGAAGTGAAAATAAAACGTTCGTTATATTTGTGAGTAAGATATCTTAAATATCATATAAATAGAGAGAAGTGTAATTTGTAACCACCTTTTGATGTTTATTCATTTTCCTTTTAAGATCTTATCAAATGGTGAGCCCGTCATTTTTAACGAGTTCTACTATTCCGTATACACATCTGGCTGCACTCTTGTGCTGGTATATTTCGCTTGAGATGAATCAAGTAATTTTCGAGGAGAAAGTGAACTTGGTTTGGGCAATGACTTGTAAGACTTTAAGAGTGCACAATTCGTGTTCCCATTCTAAAAAATCGAGCACTATAAGAAGGAGTTTGATCACCCAATTTGTAGATTACACTATTGCATATTTTGACGGGGCTTCTATCCAGGGTGGATTGATCTGTGGAGCCGGGAGTGTCATAAAAATCCCATACTTGCATGTTTATAGATGGAATATCAATGGTGGGTTCAGTACAAACTCCAAAGTGGAGCTGTTGGGGGTTTGGGTAACTCTAATACTTGCAAATCAATGGAAAATTCCTAAGATTCAGTTGATGGGGTATTCTAAGGTGATTATAGATTGGCTGAACCAAAAGGGAAATTTAAATGCTATCGATATTGAAGGGTGAAAGCGCAGAACCAAGGTATTGACTACAATCTTCCATGAAATCAGCTTTCATCGTATATTCAGGGAATATAACAAGGAAGCAGATCTCATTTCCAAACAAGCCTTGCTAGGTCCAAAAGGTAGATTAACTTACTATACTTGGGAAAATGGGAAGGTAGGCCCACTATTCCATCAAAAGCTCTTCTGAAGTCCGGGATCTTATTAGCTATTTTGGATTTGGCGAGTTTTTATAATTTTGGGTCATGGATTCATAGTCTATAGTCTCCTTAGTGGAGCTAAACTATTATGTAGTTTGAATTTCTTTGAGTGCTTTCGCTATGGTCCCTTTTGGAGAGCACTTGCTAAGTCTTTAGGGACTGTAGTTATTTGTTATCTAGTTGGCGATAGTATAGTTACTGATGGATCTGTTTTTGGAAATATCTTTTTTTAAACAATACATTGTTGATGTAAATGAGATTATACTCTCATATAATTTCGATCGAATTTTCTATGAAAAAGGTATACACATCACCATTTAACGTCTAACAAAATCGCTACCTTTCTAAGTCATGTATTTACTTTAATAGTGATAGTCTAAGTCATGTATTTACTTTAATAATGATAGTTAGAAATGCATTTACTTTAATAGTGGTACTTAGAAGGTTTGATATATGATAAGTTTTTTTTATGAGTAGTTAAAGTGGGGTATTGTTATTTTCTTAGTTTAAATTTGCAAAAAATAAATAAATTTTTAAGGCATGTATTTATTTTATTAATAGTAGTTAGAAGGTATGATGTGTAAATGAGTTTTTATCAAAATGACTAAAGTGGGATATTATTATTTTTCTGGTCTACCATCAATTCTTAATTATAATATGTTTGTTTTTTATGGGTCTATTTCCTCAACAATTTATGGTGGAATATATTTCCATGGTCTCAATTTTTTAATGAAATTTTTTTATCTTCACATATTTGTAAGTAATGGCATTCATTTATAATTAGAATATTATCACTTTTGTCTTGTCAATATTAACTTTCATGTCTACTTATTTACAAAGGTGTCCAACACTATCATGTGATATTTTAAGCTAACCAACCTACATATAATTTGTAAATAATAACATTTATTTGTAACTAGAATATTATCACTTTTGTCTTATCAATATTAACTTTCATACTTATTTACTTACAAAAGTTTTCAACACTATCATGTGATATTTTAAGTTATAAAGAGTCCTTGTTGTAAATATTATTATTTTCATATAAATAAATCTTGATTATTATTCCTACAATTTTTTATGAACAAAAACACCTGAATTAATGTTAATTTATGTAGTGGTTAAGGGTATCCTTATGTGAACTCATCCATCCATGGGTAAAAGAAAGTGAAATAGTTTGTTGACAATAGCATATGTGTTGAGAGCAAGCAATAAACACCATCCAATTGATATACAAGTATATACATTGTTGGATCTGCGTGCATGAACATCTAATCATATATAGAAGAAAGTTAAACATTCTAAGTTCTTTTTGGATTTGTCAAAAATCCAACAAAACAATCTTCCCAAAATTATACGAAGAGAATTTTATTCAACCTCAGTATTTGAGATCATCGTCTGCCACCCATCTGAGAATTTTATTCAACCTCAGTACTTGAGATCATCGTCTGCCACCCATCTGAGAATTTTATTACCCCAAGTCTTTGAGATCATCGCCTGCCACCCATCTCGGAATTTTATTACGCTGAGTCTTTGAGATCATCGCCTGCCACCCATCTACTAAATAAAATACGTTACTTAAGAAATAGAAAACCTCAAGTTCTACACAATTCATCACTCAGGACATTGGTTAAGTCTCCATTTAACAAATCAAAGAACTTCGATTCTGCATTGTTGTCTGATTAGATTAGACAGTCAATCCTAAGCTCGAATCCCAGAGTACAATAACTATATATTTTTTAATGAATGAGAAGCCAAATTTATCAAATTCCTATGTCAACTGCTAAACTGTGGAGTAAATTCCAAAGAAACTCAAAATCCAGGAGGCCATGGACCAGGCATGGATCGCTTTTAATAGATAGTGCTCGCCAGTGGGATACACAAATATTAATAACACCAAAACGATCAAGATAAATGGCAAGTCACTTTCAGCTATCTAAAAAAGAAAAAGACTATTCAGTTGATAACATTTTTCACATGATTTTGAACAAATTCAAACGAAAAAATAGCAAAAAAACTCTCAAAAGATAGAATGTTTAAACCCTAAAAACATGGGTCACGAGATACCATCCCATACACTAACCCAACAGTTAATGTAAACACAGCAGCAGCTGACTGTAACGCCTCAACAGCTCTGCAAAATCTTATTTAGCCACAGCTTTCAGCTTCTCCATATCTTTGCAAAAACTCGGCTAATTTTGAGGCGAAGTGTCAGGAAAAAAAAAATTAAAATCTGCCAAATTGCTCCACTTGTAGGGCCTTGCACATGGCTGCTCCCGTCAATCATTTTTGTAACGAATGCCCGCTCTACAAGGAATACACTAAATTAAGCAAAAAGAGAACATTGACAACTTTAGCTGGCAAGTGGAAGCCTTCCTTATCTCGAGGTAGGGCTGACTGGCTGATTTGTAATGAGAAGAGTAGTAGAGTGGAGCCCTCCTTGCTGGACCTCTCCTCTTGCTTTCTGGTGTCGGTGTACCTGTGAAGGCTTCAAGTTTGTTCATTGGCTAAAATTGGGAACCCTAATCACTTTCCCTTGGGAACCCTAATCACTTTCCCATGCAATGGTGTTGTCATGAAGTTGAAGTATCAGTATTTTTTTTCTAACTAAATTTAATTAGAAACTTTTGTAAAGTTAGGAATGAGCAGACTTTTACCATGGTCTAAGTTTCATGTACTATGGAATATTGTTTACTTTAACAATATATGAATGAGAAATCTCTATTGTAGGAGTATATTAATGAGAATTCATTGTAAGTAATCCACATTTGGAGAATCTTTGAAATCAAGTTTTTAGGTTCAAAATTGAATGGTTTTAGGAGAGAGAGACATTTTTGAAATACCAAGGAGAAATAAGTAAGGAGTAAGAATATTATTGTGTACATAATTGTAAAGTATAGGTCTTTGGGATGATTAGTGTAGGTTTTACTTGTATCTTTTATGTTTGTGTTTAAGCATGTGAATGGTGAGTTCATTGTGGATAAGTCATTGTTACTGGAGTTTTTGGAATGGAAAAGGTTTTTCATGGGAGAAATTTTAACTTGAAATGGTAAGACCTCAATCTGTAACAACATGGATTTATGACAACTTGGTAGAAGTGGCATGTGATGTTGGTATCCAATGTATTTTTAAATTTTAAATACATGTTCTTATTAAATTAAAATTTGTCAAACAATTCACATCAAAGTCAATAACTTTCCCATTACTCTCTCGTGAGATTTTTTTTTTTTATGATACTCTCTGGTTACTTCAATGACATCAATGCCAATTACACCATTATACTAATCAACTAAAGTGTGAAAATGTCCAGAATTTTTAAGAACTCTCAAACTTTCATCTTAGTTACTAAGCATATTTTTTTTTTTTGTTTGTTAATTTGTGCAGGACCTGCGATTAACCTGTGGCTTGAGAAACCGCGACTCAAGGGCATCTAAGCCGTCAAAATCACCCGGGGATCGCACCCGGCCTGAGCCACACCAACCCTTAACATGGTTGGATTTTTTGTCCCCGGAGGTTTCGAACCGGTGACTTTAACATCACGGAGTGGCTTAACAACACACTCCGTCACCGACTGTCCTACACCTCGGGGACAGTTACTAAGCATATTATTAGTTACCAATTTAAATTAATTAATTGAACCAATGTCAAGAATTCCAAGAACTCTCAAACTTTCATCTTCATTACTAAGCATATTATTGGTTACCAATTTAAATTAATTAATTTAACCAATGTCAAGAATTTCCAATAACTCTCAAACTTTCATCTTCATTACTAAGCATATTATTAGTTACCAATTTAAATTGATTAATTCAACGTTCGAAACAAAAAAAATTGCAATAACATCCTCACATTAAAAAGAAAACAAAAAACAAAAATATCCATAGCTCATCATATTTCAAAATACTATATAAACCAAGATGATATATTAATCAAACATAGTGACTAAAACAACACAAAAGTACCAATTTTGACCACGAAAACGGTTAGAAAACTCACATTGTCATCCACAATTATAGTTCAAAATGATCCAAACCGATAAAATGCCTACCAATCCTTCTATAATTCTATTCTCACTTACTTCAAACCCATTCCATTGTCATGTTCAAAGTTTGTGACATAAAAGACACTAAACTCATTAGACAATTCTAAACAACCACAATAACATGCATTATCATATCCTTACAAAGTGTAAAGGCTTTACCCAAATGCTCATTCTACCATTTTCCACATACAAAAAAAAATATGGAGAATGTCTTTAACCATTGATGGTATTAATGACAATGTGTAAAATTAAATGCCTTGGGATCACATGGTTTTGTTGGATGGATGGTGAGAAATGTAATTGTTACTCATGTCGACAGAGAATAATATTCATCTAATTTTGGGGAGTTTTCAATTAATTATTATTACTATTATTTTAATGGTGTTTATTTGAACATTATGGATAACGGGTAGTGAGGAGCCATTGAGCCAATTGGGGGAGAAGAAGATGATGGATGATGTTGGCAAATGTTTAACATGCAGCATATGCTTGTCATTGATGGCAAGTACAACAGTGAAGATGGCATGAGTACAAGAAGAATGTAATAGACGGGCATCAAAAGTATTTTAGGAAGATGCTGCAGAGTAAGCTCGATAAGTTCAGAAGAGATAGTACAGAGGATTGTTGGCAGGTTTAATAGGCAAAGTGAGCTTTTCATTGATGGCGGGATCAGAGTGTGCATCGATGGCAAAACAGGAACAAAGTAAGCTCAGGAGGAATTAGCGCAGAGTCGAACGCAGTGCGTAGGTGTGCACCAGGGATAAGATTAACTCATTGCTAAAGCTCAAGAGAGATAGCGTACTCAGGATCTTAGGCGGATCAAAGGTCGAGGCCCTTGACACTTAGAAATTCTTCCAATTAAGGAGGATGAGTAAGCTCGAGAGGAGAAGCATCAGTGATCATTGGATCTCTTTCAAAATTCTCGAAAGAAGGAAGACCGTCAGATCTTTTTGTAGACAAGAAGAACACGCAGAAGAGGAGGACAGATCTTAGGCGTCAAATCTGAGCATAAGATCTGACCATCATTGGATCAGGGAGAACCTGCACATTCATTAAAGTGTAAAAAGAGGCGAAATGCGAAATGCTGAATTATGTTGGTCTGACTCCATTTCGGAGTTTCGTAGATCGGGACTTGAATGTGTCGAGAACTTACATGATGAAGTGGCGAAATCGTGAGAAGATTTGGGCTGTAGGATCTAGGGTAACTACGAAGGACCAATAGCCGTTAGATATGGTGAAGCTGCAAGGCGGATAGGACAGTCGTGGTCCATTGGATCAAGAGGACGCGTGGCGAAAGATCATAGCACCACAAAGACTTCATTTCGGAGTTTCGCAGGTCGGGAAATTCAAAGGAAAGAGGCTCAAACTCACGATATGTGAATTCACGAAAAGATCTTGACTGTCAGATCACCAAGGAATGTGGACCATTGATCAAGCATGAAGAAGGCCTGTGAAGTGTCGAAATCACGACAAGATCTGAACCATTGGGTCTATAGGACACGTGGCGAAAGATTATCATGTCGCTGACTAGAAAGTCAAAGGAACGGGGTTTGATCTTAGTCGTCAGATCGAGGTTTGATCTTAGCTGTCAGATCGAGGTTGGATCTTGACAATCTTAGCCCTCAGATCGAGGTTTGATCTTGACCGTTGATTCGACTCCATCTCAGAGTCTTGACTATCATGACTTGGAGTGATGAGACCCTTTATCACAGGAATTGCGAGATGCGAATTCACGAAGAGATCTGGACCATCAATACACCAAGATTCTGGACTGTTGATCCATCTCCATCTCGGAGTTTCGCCTATCGCGACTTGGAGTGACGAGAACCTCCATCTAAGGAACAACGAGATGTGAGATCGCGAAAAGATCAGGACCGTCAGATCACCAAGAACGTGGACCATTGATCTAAGCTCCATCTCAGAGTCTCTCCTATCGCGACTTGGAGGGACGAGAACCTCCATCTAAGGAACAACGAGATGCGAGATCGCAAAAATATTTGGACCATTGATTCATCGAGATCGTGGATCATCGATCAAGGTCGATAAAGATCATGAGTTCGCAGTGCCTTTTAGCGCAGCCTGTGGTCACTGTGTGTGGTCACTTGGAGGAAGGACCTAGTGCAGATGAGCTCTACCTCGAAATTTCAGGGATCGCGTCTGGGAGTGTCAAGACACTGGATCATACGAATGCCGAAATACCGGAAAGGTGAATTATCGTTGTAATCAGTAGTCACCACCTGTGGTCACATAGAGGAGGGAGCTAGAGCAGCCAAGCTCCTTTTCGGAGCTCGTGACATGGAGAGTCAAGATGTCTCATCGCAGAATCTTCGAATTATGAAAGTGTGAAATGGGTAAAGGCACATGGATCAAGATCAAGTCTCTTTTTCGTTGTAGGGCCGCCACTCCCCATGGCACAGTGCATGGCTTCCGAGTTCCCAATGTCTTGGATGTAGTGCACAACTCCATGGCACAGTGCATGGATTCTAAGTTTTCATTATTGATGTCTTGGATTTAGTGCACAACTTCCAAGTTCCACATTCTAGTGCATGACTTCCACGTTCATAAACTCGAGCTACTAGCTTTGAATGGGATCTAATGCGACTCGAACCGGACGATGATGATGAAGGTGAGGATGAAATCCCAAGTGAAATCAAGGATGATTAAAGTAGGGTACCGTACATCGAAGAGGCAATGACAACAATAGTCGGATGATCCTTTTCCAGGATAAAAAACGTATACTGTGCACACATTTTCTTAAACGTAAATAGTAGCGATGGGACTACTATCAATTATTTTTCCCATGCGACTGGTGCAATCGAAGAAGAATTTTCCTTTGGTTATACGACTGGGTAAACTATACACACTTTTTTTATTTACCTCCTTGTAGCTTTGACTCTTGTTTGGTCAAATTCTCCCTTAGAACCCCAAATGACATAGAATCGATTCATTGGATAACTTGTGTGTAACCTACCCTCATGGGGTATGTTCCTCGGTAGGTTCTTGATCTTTGTGTGGTTGGACCAGGGGATTGGTAAACTGGGGGTGAAAAGGGGTTTGGTTCAACCCGTTACAATATTGGAGTTGGGCCACCAACCCACCCTCCTGCTCTTCCATATATTTCTCCAACAAGTGAATCACTCAATTGAAATGACATATCTTCTTGGAACTGGCAAGAGCATTGCATGATTTCATCAATGCTTCTAACTGAAGCCGCTTTGAGCCAGAGCTCAGCTCAATAAGGATATTCATAGGAATGTTGACCAAACATCGTTTGTTTTGTGGGGGTTTGATTCACTAAGGGACGAGGTCTAGTAACCCATCTATTCAGAAAGAAAATATATCCATAACTAGACCAGGGTTTCCCTTCGAAATTATTTCCATACCTTAGGTGGTAGGGGAAATGAAACAAAACCCTCAATATTAAAGGAAGGCACTTGATCCAAATAGAATACAATAGTTGGTTTTTTCCTCCGACGAGGAGATAGGGAGTATTGACTGACTATCTTCCTATTGTTGGATATTTCTTTAGGGAACTCCCTCTATGTATCGTGCATTTATCAGCAATCCATTGAGGCGACTGAGAAAATTATGCAGGTACTTCACATGATAAAACTCAGTGACTAAAAACCCTCAATGAGGGTTTCATATAACAGTTACATCTCTTAGACTTTATCCGGACCTGATAGCGGTCGGTAGTGAAAATCTCTAAGAAGAAGTATAACCCAAAGAAATTGAGGTCGGTTCCCTGATCCAAGTAGATTGGAAAGAAACCACAAATTTCCATGTCTTCACCGTGGTTGTGCCAAGTAAGTATAACTTCTTTTGCAATCTTTTATTGGCAGTGGAGATTATCAATTCAATAGTTAGGAATATATTCAATAGTTAGGGATATTATAAATATTGAGGGATATTATTATAGGAATTAGATCCATATCTGGTGAAAAATTGATGTTATTCTTTCTTTTTAACAGTTCCATGGTCAGTCTTTCAATTTTCTAAGTAACAAATTTGATAGCTTGTCATAGAATTAACATAATTTTTTTTCTGGACAGGGTAGGTAAATAAACACGTCAATAAAAAATTGGGTCAAAGAACAACAACAGTAATGACACAACAGAAAACTCCAACCAAAGAGTACCAGGACAGGAAATGAAAACTTAGCTATGGACTATGTCATATGTAGAGAGACATTTTCTAAGACGAAGATTAGAGATTTTCAAAGGCAACCTAACCATAATGTTTTTACTCAGAGGTAATATTTTTTCCTACATTCTTTGTTCAAAATGTAGATAACAAATTTATTAACTATACAAATTTAGTATGTGTTTACTATGAAATTTAATCT
>ML779020.1:514460-555365 GCA_009831015.1 Picea engelmannii | reverse complement strand
TATATATATATATATATATATATATATATATATAGTTTTATATAACTTTACATGGAGGAAAGGGGCGAGTCGTTATCTAAACGATGATTGAAACTTGCCTTTAAAATAATGTAATGTACTTAGCATTGTTGCGCATCTATTCAGATTTGTTTCTAAATCAGATGTATTGGGTACTGGGACTGGTTGCACATCTGTTTGGATTTGTCTCTAAATCAAAATCAATATCATAATTAAAAGGAGTGTTGGTTGTGGATCCTGATTATCTTCCTGATTCAGAGGTCTTTGTTTTCAGCCGTGTTTATATCCCATGAAGAATTTACACCCCAAAAGAATGTACACTCCTCCACGCAGGGGAGTGCAGGGGGGGTTACCCCCCCTGCAGGGTCCGGGGGCAAGCGGGCCCCCGGAGGAAAATTTTCCTTGTAATTGTATATTGTAATTTCATATTAAATCCAAATTGTTCATTATAATGTCGCAAATCTAACGGTAGAAGATATGTTAGGGTTTTTTCCCTAGAAGGAAACCCTATTTTAAGAGGGAAATGTATTGCGGCTATGTATCATTGTGAATATTGTATTCTGAGTGAGGAGACTGTGAGACACAGAAGAGGAAGTTATAGTGGGTGTGTTGTAGGTTGTATCCCTTCATTTGTTGGATAATAATAAAGGAAGGACCTGACAATTTATCTAGTGGATGTAGCCCACACTGGGTGAACCACATATATCTATGTCTCTATTGTATTGTGTATCTTCTGTTTTTTATTTCCACATTTGTTTTATTTTATTGCTCCTCGATCCTGTTTTTCTAACAACTGGTATCAGAGAGAAAGGTAACTCGTAGGAAAAGAGGGTTCCTGGTTCGAGTGGGAGCAATGGCAGAAGATGGAAAGTTTAAGGTTGAGAAATTTAATGGCCAAAACTACTAGTTATGGAAGATGTAGATGGAATATTATTTACATCATAAGGGTATATTCATAGCATTGGGTGGAATAGAAAAGAAGCCAACATCCATGAAGGATGAAGAATGGGAGGTTCTTAACAAAAAGGCACTAGGAATGATACAACTGAGCCTGGTAGCGTTGGTGGCTTTCAATATTTTGAAAGAAAATACAACGAAGGAGTTGATGGATGCATTGGCTAAAATATATGAAAAACCCTCGCCATCCAATAAGGTATTTCTAATGAAGAGATTATTTAATATGAATATGTTAGAAGGTGGGTCTGTTGCAGATCATTTAAATGAATTTAATACGATTACTAATCAGCTAAGTTTTGTAAAAGTGAACTTTGATGATGAGGTCAGGGCTCTTCTAATCGTGTGCTCATTGGAAGAAAGTTGGAACAGCTTGGTCATGGTTGTAAGAAACTTTGTCTCTGGTTCAAATAATTAAAATTTTTAATGATGTTGTTGGTGTTATCCTTAGTGAGGAAATGCGACAGAAAAGCACAGATGAGACATCAAGTAATGCGTTAAACATGGAGAATATGGGAAGACAAAGGATAGAAGAAAGGGATCAGGGAATCGTGGGAATTCTAGGAAGGGCAGATCCAAATCCAGACTTGGAAAGATAGAATGTTGGAATTGTGGGAAGAAATGGCATCTGAATAAAGACTACAGAGCTCCAAAGAACAAAGAGATGGACAATAGGAGAAAAATCAGGAAGCAAATGTAATAGGTGATGTGTTACAAGATGCTTTGATTCTTTCTGTAGATAAAATTTCTGAGTCTTGGGTAGTATATTCATGAGCTTCATTTCATGCCACACCCCATAGGAAACATTTTCTAGATTATGTTCAAGGTGATTTTGGACAGGTTCATTTGGGTCATGATGCACCATGCAAAATTGTTGGAATGGGAAAGGGAAAAATAAAGCAAAGGAATGGAAACCAATTAATGTTGAAAGAGCTAAGACATGTTCCAGATCTAAGGAAAAATCTAATTTCAACATGGAAGTTGGAAAGTGAAGGTTGTATATCCATATTTACAGATAAGATGTGGAAGGTCACCAAAGGATCACTAGTCATAGCAAAAGGAGAGAAGGTAGGTACATTGTATTTATGTATTGGTAATACTGAATCTTCTATCTCTTTAGCTTCTACAGGAGTGGATACATCATCGTGGCATCATAGGCTTGGACACATGAGTGAGAAGGGGATGCAGATACTTCACAAAATAAATTTGTTTGTAGATCTTAAACAACTTGATTTGGATTTCTATGAGCATTGTGTTTATGAAAAACATAAGAGAGTCATATTTCTCAGAGTTGGAAAAGTAAAGAAGAGTGAAAGGTTAGAGCTTGTGCATACATATGTATGGGGACCAACTCAGGTATCATCTCTTGGTGGCTCTCGTTATTATGTTACTTTTATTGATGATGCAACTAGAAAAACTTGGGTTTATGGCATTCGAAAAAAACATGATGTTTTTGATACTTTTAAGAAATGGAAATCTTTGGTTGAGAATGAAACAGGAAAAAGGTTGAAGTGTATCAGATCATACAATGGAGGTGAATATTGTAGAAAGGAGTTTGATTATAACTATTCATACCATGGGATTCGTAGAGAGAAGACAGTTCCAGGAACACCACAAGAAAATGGCATGTCAGAAAGGATGAACGGGACAATCATGGAGCATGCAAGGAGTATGAGATTGCATGTTGGTTTGCCCTTACATTTATGGGAAGATGTTGTAGATACTATTGTTTACTTAATAAACAGAGGACCTTCAAGATCTTTGGATGGTGGAATTCCAGAGGAGGCATGGATAGGTAAAAAGGTAAACTATTCTTTTTTGAAGACTTTTGGTTGTGAAGCATTTCTCCATATTGATAAAGAAAATAGAACAAAGCTTGAAGAAAAATCCAAGAAGTGTATCTTTATTGGATACAGTGTTAATTATTTTGGTTATCGCTTATGGGATTATGAAAATCACACTAGAGATGTCATATTAAATGAGAAGGTCATGTACAAAGATTAGTTGTAGGGAAATATACAAGAAAAAGAAAAACTAGAATACACAGTGCTTGATGAGATCACTGAAAAATAAATTCCAAAGGTAGCACAAAATCAAAATGTACAAAAATGGGAGAAACAGGTACCTCAAACTCCTACAAGTGTTGTTAGAAGATCTACCAGGTTAAGTAGACCCCCTGAAAAATACTCTCCTTCATTGTATTATTTACTGTTGACTGATTTTGGTGAACCAGAATGTTATGAAGAGGCAATGCAGGTAGACACCAAAAAGAAGTGGGAGAAAGGAATGAAAGAGGAAATGGATTCCTTGGTAAATAAACAGACTTGGGACTTGGTTCAGTTGCCTGCAGGAAAAAGACAATTGCAGAATAAATGGGTTTACAAGTTGAAGGAAGAAAATGGAGGAGAAAAATAGTACAAGGCTAGACTTGTTGTAAAGGGGTTTGCACAAAAAAAAGGTATAGATTTTGATGAAATATTTTCTCCTGCTATTAAAATGACTTCAATTAGGACTAATTTAAGTCTTGTGGAAGTATAGTATTTTCATCTTGAACAGTTAGATGTAAAAAAAACTTTTCTCCATGGGGATTTGGAGGAAGAGATTTATATGCAACATCCACAAGGGTATGAGGTCAAAGGGAAGGAGAATTTGGTATGCAGGTTGAAGAAGAGCTTGTATGGACTAAAGCAAGCTCCAAGGCAGTGTTATTTTAAGTTTGACAGGTTTATGATAGAAAAAGTTTATAGTAGATGTCATTCTGATCACTGTGTTTATTTTAGAAAGATAGAAAATGGAAGCTATATTATCTTCCTATTGTATGTAGATGACATGCTTGTTGCAGGGTCTAATATGCAAGATATAAATGTGTTCAAGAATAAATTAGCTAATTCATTTGGGATGAAGGATTTGGGTGCTGCAAAGAAAATCCTTGGTATGAGAATAACAAGAGACAGGAAAAATCACAAATCGACATTTGTCTCGGGGTGAATACATAGAGAAGGTGTTGGAGAGGTTTAGAATGCAGAATGCAAAACCAGTTAGTACACATTTGGCTAGCCATTTCAAATTAACTAAGGAAATGTGTCCCGATACATAGGAGGAGAAATACATGTCCAGGGTCCCCTATTCATCAACAATTGGCATCTTGATGTATGCAATGGTTTGCACAAGACCAGATATTGCACATGCAGTGAGAGTTGTGAGAAGGTATATGAAAAATCTAGGTAAAGAACATTGGGAGGCAGTAAAGTGGATTCTCAGGTATTTGAGAGGTATTGCTACTCATGCATTATGTTTTGAAGGTTCAGACATTGTTCTACAGGGATATGTTGATTCAGATATAGTAGGTGATTAAGATAGCAGGAGGAACACCACAGGTTATCTTTTTACTATAGGTGGAATAAAAGTAATTTGGATTTAGAAACTGAAAAAGGTTGTTTCACTTTCAACAACAGAAGCAGAGTATAGTGCTACTACAGAGGCTAGTAAAGAGATGATTTGGTTACAAAGGTTTATGGAGGAATTGGGAAAGAATCAAGAGAATAATAGGTTGTACGATGACAATGAGACTGCCATTCATCTTGCAAAGAACTCAACCTTCCATTCAAAGACTAAGCATAAACAAATTAGGTACCATTTCATACGATCCATCTTGGAAGATGGACATTTGAAGTTGGAAAAGATACACACTAGCCATAATCCTACATACATGTTAATTAAGGGAGTAACATGGGAGAAACTAAGTTCCTGCTCAGTTTTAGTTGGTATTCAAGCATGAATATGAAGATGAGAAATTTCCCAGGTACAAGAAGGACCATACTCCAGTAGATACAACAACAGTGGAGTTGTTGAGATGAGTCTCCAAGTGGGAGATTGTTGGTTGTGGAGCCTGATTATCTTCCTAATTCAGAGGTCTTTGTTTTCATCTGTTTTTATACCCCATGAAGACTTTACACCAAGGAATAATGTACACTCCTCCATGTGGGGGATTGCAAGGGGGGTTACCCCCCCTGCAGGGTCTGGGGGGATATCCCCCCAGTGGGGGTTCAAGGGCGAAGACCCTGAAGGAAAAATTACCTTGTAAATGTATATTGTAATTTCATAGTAAATCAGGATCATTCATTATAAGGTCGCATATCTGACGGTAGAAGTTATGTTAGGGTTTTTTTCCCTAGAAGGAAACCATCTTTTATGAGGGAAATGTATTGTGGCTATGTCTCATTGTGAATATTGTATTCTGAGTGAGGAGACTGTGAGTAAAAGAAGATGAAGTTACATTGGGTGTGTTGTAGGTTGTATCCCTTCATTTGCTGGACAATAATAAAGGAAGGACCTGGCAATTTCTCTGGTGGACGTAGCCCACACTGGGTGAACCACATATATTTATGTCTCTATTGTATTGTGTATATTCTATGTTTTATTTCCACATTTGTTTTATTTTATTGCTTCGCGATCCTGATTTTCTAACAAGGAGATGGATGGAAGAATCCTTAATGGAAGGATTTGTCTCTAAATCAAAATCAATATCGTAATTAAAAGGAAATGGCTGGAAGAAGCTTTAATGGCGAAGTAGGAGATGGATGGAATCAATATCGTAATTAAAAGGAAATGCCTAGAAGAATCTTTAATGGCGAAGTAGGAGATGGATGGAAAGATTCAATGGAGATTGTTGGAAGAAGGTTTAATGGAGAAGGAGGAGATGAATGGAAGGCTTTAATGGATAAGCGTTGACTACCTGAAGGGAAAACTTTGCATGGAAGATAGAGGAAATAGAGAGGCGAAAGACATGAATGGGAATGAACATTGCATGGAAGCCATCCAACACGTTTTCATGCATGGTGGTGTAGCTGGAAGCTCCACAACAATTGCGCTATATGGGCTATGGACTTGGAGAAAATATTGAATACAAACATTTAATGTCAAGAAGTAATGCTAGAATCAGTTCTAGCATTACTTTATTTCTGAAAATTAACATGCAAATGTGTACGTTAAAGTAAGATGTTCCGGCCCCCGGGGGGCAGCTCAATTGGCAAGTGTCGTGAAAATGAAGTTCCATGAGGTTTCGAGTTCAACTCCCCCTGACTTACCTTGTGTGCCGTGTAAGGGGCATCGTGGGCACACCTGGAGGTTATAGTGGTAGCGGTTGGATAAAACGGCCACGTGTAACGCGAGCACGTGCCCAACTAGTTGTTGATTCCTCTAGACATATAAAAAAAAAAAAAAAAGATGTTCCTATACAATGCAGAGGTTTTTCCACAGTAAGAGGCCAAATAATACCTCCAACCAAAAAGTTAGGAATAAAAATGAAATTTGAGGTAGAAAATTATATCGATCCGTAAAAACTTTGGGTAAAATTACTTTTTCGTATTGGTTTGCGTGCATAGATTGAAATATCGATTACTAATAGTCCCTACAGCCCGAAGGGTAGCGACTAATAATTATGATAATACATTAGATTGTTGAACATATCAATGTAAAACTCTTCTAAAATAATTATATGATGAGACATTACATATTTTCTACTTTTAGCAATGATAAACATATTTTCATTAACTATGACATACATGAATGAATACTTTGGTAAATGACAATCTCTAGGCACTATGAAGATTGGAGTTAATTGATAACTTTTCCTACTAATAGTAGTTTCACACACATAGATCGTTATCTAGATATGCAAGGTTGCATTTTTTTGTCTTGAGCAAAGTTTTGCCTCATGTATAGTGAAAGTTCCATAATTATTTAGAGACTCTGATATATATTGTGCATAATTCTTAGATTTACTACCTTTTATGTTGGTTGATCTCAGGGGCTATGTTTTTCCATCGTGTTATCCCTCCACCCAATGTCCACTAGGCATTTTCCTGAAATAGTTCTATGCAATAGACATCTTATTTAGAAGTGATCCTTTCTTGATGTGGTTGTAACCTCTATATTTGTTGAAGAAATGCTCCTCTGTCTCAGCCTCCTATGATCTACATATCTAACACATTTTATCTTCTTAATTTTTTTAGGTCTTGACAACCCCTTGTTTTTCACCTCAATATATGTGAATATACGTGAACTTTTTCTTAGTTGAGCCAAAGTTTGCATCTCTTTCCATGGCATGATAACTATCAAGTATTCTTGTATTTTTATTTCATATATAGGATTTCACTTTTTATATACAATTGTTGTTTCTTTTTTTCTTTCTTCTCCACCTTCCCTCTTTGTATATGTCTTCTTAGCTCTTGTGTATCTCTAAGGCATTCCTCTTCCACAATGTCCTAGCGTTCTAGCCATTTTTTGCACTAAAATTCCCATGTTCCTTTTCTTCTTGTCAATATATCCATGTTGACTTGAGTATGCAACCTTCCTTCTTCCATTTCTATTGTTATCTATGGGTATAGAATGAGCCTTCTTTGTGCTTCCATTTCTAGCAAGTAAAATCCCATTTATGTGAGTTTAATAATCTTGTACATAATAATAGTCTTTATTCCTAGGAAGAGAGTGTTATATGTTTTTGTACTCTTTCTAGTTGTTCCCACCTAGCCTTGGAGATACTAGGTCCCCATATCTCACATCCATATAACAGAACTAGGGTGATAACCGATTGACAACACTACTAATATTCCAATCCCACACCTTTTCTAATCTGCATATGTTTTATAGGTTCAAAGTTTCTTTTCATTCCCTTGAATTATTTTCCATGTGCATTGCTCTCAACTAAACCTCTCAGTGTACTCTAAAACTAGTACTTGTAGCTTTCAACAAATTCTAATGCCTTTTCCTTGAATGTGATTTGTCGTTGATTCAATTTGCTTTGTAATGGGAATATGATCACCTTTTATTATTGATATTAACTTTCATCCCTACTTCTATACAATAGAGGTGATCACTATCTATTGATCTTATAGAATGTAAAGGGTCCTTACTCGAAGGATGACATCATTTATATATAAATAGATATTAATTATTTGACACACCATATTTAATTAACAAAGATATTCAAAATAATCCTAATTAAGACCTTAGTTTGCAGTAACTTGGTAAAGTAATATACAATGTGGGTACCCTCAATTTTAAATACATATTCTTATTAAATTAAAATTCATTAAACAATTCACAGCAAATTCGCAAAGTCAATGACTTTCCCATGGTAAGTGGGGAATGGGAACTTATAATGTATGGTCAAAAATTTAAATTTGAAAATTATCTATCCCTTAAAAAAAAAATGCAAACTATAAACATTTACAAAAATATATATTATACATACACTATATATGTAATTTGAAAATCATCTATCCTAAAAAAAAATATGGCAAACTATAAGCATTTATAGATACATACACTATACATGTAATTGTATATTTAATGTTTACTAATAAAAATGGATTATTGTACCATGTTAATATAAATAGGGGTGGGGTTCAAAGCTCCATGCATCACTAGAAAACAATCATCCTATGATATTAACAAAATAAGAAATATAGAGAGATGTAACTAGCACAATGTGAAGGAAGATGCTTGATCCTTGGGAAACGGTTTTCCCTACTTATTAAAGAGATTTAACCTATGTACAATATAGCAAGTTGGTTTCAATCAACATTAATATAATGCTTTATTATTTATAATATAAGATATAAAAACATATTTTTCTATCTAAAATAATTAACTAATTTATCTATCGATTCCACATCCCAACATCACAAAGTGATAAAAATCAGTGAAAAAATCTTCTCATTCAAAATATTCCAGTTTTGATCGAAAGTCGCATTTCTCATTTTTGTCATTTTTCTTTGTTTACTCATTATTCCAATACAACTAACACCCTAATTAAAAACCATTGGAATTTCTATCAACAATGTTATTTCATAAAAACCATTGGAATTTCTATCAATAATGTTATTTCATAACCGAGGCCCCTCACATGCTTGTGATTGTTTGATTTATTTTGATTATTTTGTCATAGTTGTCGAGTTGTTACCCATAAGACATATAAGACTTGTGGCTTCACTTGTATAAACATTACACATACTCTCTTCTTCGGTAATGTAAAACTTTATTGAAACAATTATATGATGAGACATTACATCTCCTTTTAATTACAAATATTGACATCTTCTCATCAAATTTTTTTTTTGTGCAAATTGAAAAACCCCTTTATTATATATTGTTTGGGAAAAATGAGCTCACAATTATGTAAAAAAGGCATCTTTTGAGTAGCCAATGGGAGCTGTCTATTTTCTTAACATTTGATAATTGATTTTTGTTGATTTAAGCCTTAAGTTTTGCTTAAGGGTCATTGTTTTCTGACGTAAACCCCCTTCCCTCTAAAGGGCTACTCGACCTCCCAGTTTTGGATTGTTTGGATTCACTGAGTCGGAATGACTCCTTGGGTCTCTATGAGCACCCGAAGTTACTCTATCCACACACACAGGTTTCTTCCGCAAGTGACCGCGGCTATGACCGTGGGTCTACCTCTTCGCAGTTCGGACTTCGGGGATATCCTGAATCCTTCCCTCAACCTTTCTTGAAATGCTCTTCTCCGAGGTTTCGAACTTCCTCCACGCATCTCCTTGGATTCATTGGCCCCACTATGGTTCGAACTTCACGACTTCGCGAAACTCCAGGCCTTCCACACACAACCTCTGATCTTCCGATTCTCAACTTCCTTAATCCATAGCCACATGCTCTCTGGCAATCGACGATAGGGATTGAATCACGATTTCGGACTTCGCGACTCTGCTTTCACCAAGTCCTCAAACTTGTCGAACTCTGAAGTACTTTGAAACACCCCGCAACTATCTTTCGTGTATCTTTACCAGATCTAACGGTCTGGAATTGTTCGCCTTCTCCCGAGAACAAATCTCACCGTCACTGATTTTTAGTGAAGACTTCAAGGACTTCTCTCCTTGAAGAATTCTGTCACTCTCCCTCTTGAGCTTTCCTTCTTCGATTTCCTTTGTTCCTCTGAACAATCTCTTCGACACTTAGTCGAGATTTCGATCTGTGCACACCCTGCAACAGATTCCTCTTTTAAATTCGGCTCCACTGTGGATGAGCTTTGCACTCCTTGCAGTTGTTTCCCAACTGCTTCTATCTCCCGTGACTGAAATCACACTATCCTTACTGATCTTTTGAGTCTGAAAACTCGCTCACACACTCCTTGTGGACGCCAATGCACTCCTTGCATACATATGAGTTTCACTATCTCTTCTAAGCCTTCGAGTCGAAACAGGCTTGGTCATGCACTCCTTGCGGACACTATGCACACCTTGCACTGGCTCACTGAAGAGAAATGATTGAAATTTATCTACTCCTCACAATGACTCATACATTCAACAAAGTAAATGCATTCATGGATTCAAGAACAAAAATAATAGAGAATTGAAAAATAACAGAAACTCTACCATTCATTCAGATAGACACATAATCAACACACATTTGGGACAATATATCTATGTTATATTCATCCAACTGAAATTTGTATACATACATACATTGTTCTTCACTAGTCCGGACTAAGGGGATGATTTTAGGGGCTAAATTTCACTCATGGGCTAATTTTCCATGGTTTTTCCAAAAATGAGATTCGCTATTTTAAAAATGATTCGCCCAAATTCTATAGGATAAAATTATTTTACCTTAAAAATCGCCAAAAGTTTATAAAAACTATATAAAATACTTAGAAATTTGAATATTTTTAAAAAAATATCACCAAACATTTATAGTTGACATATGGAGGATTAGTAATATTCGCCAAGGTTTCTATATCTTAAAATAAATTTCCATCCTTAAAATCATCCCTAGTACTCCTTAATCTATACAAGATAGATTCAACTATTGCTCGGTTCCCCTCTATCTGCAACAACAACAATCATCAACAACCTCTCCTTGAAGAATATTACAAAGATTTATACAAAGAGGTGCTCTTTGAGTTTTCCCTCCAACTATTCTACGCTATCTTAAATGAAATTAAATGCTACCAACTACTTAAGACTTAATACAATAAATATCAAGTCAAACAGATAAGAGTGCAAGCTCCAAATCTGTACTGCGATCTAATTCATGAACCAAAATACATTCCCCCATCAATATTGCATGATGGTTCAACCCCAAGTCATTAAAGACATTCATAACTCAAAAATATTTGTTAGATATCACATTAATACATTGATCATTTGAAATTCAAAATATTTCAAAATGTGTGCTAGTGCGCCCAACTGTCTTCCACGTGTGTGCTTTTCTGGCGATGCTCCTCCATCATACTCCCTTGGCTGAAAAATTCATGGAATCCTTCCCATGATATCCTACACCGATATTCCATGCTTCTGGATCTCTACTTCATTAACCCAGCTGGCATCTTCTACTGTTCGTCCTTTCCACTTCACCAAGTATTCAAAATACGTCTTCCTTCTGGTCTTCTTACCAACTCGCCGATCCATGATCTTTTCCATCTACGAATTCTCTGCAATAGGCATCTGTTTCTCCCACTGGATCTTTCTTTGATCTTCATCTCCTTCGGTTTCATCCTCCATGTAAAGATACAGGTTTGCAACATTGAATATAGGTGATATACCCACATCTTCTAGCAGTTCTAATTCATATGCATTATCGCCAAACCTCAAGATTTTACTCGACCCTATCTTTTTCAATTTTAGCTTATTATATGTTCCCCTCAAGAATATTTCCTTTCTTAGATGTGCTAGAACTTGATCCCCAACTTCAAATTCAAGATTTCTCCTATGTTGATCAGCTCTGCATTTGTATTCATCGTTGCTCTTCTACAACTGTTCCTTGACCTTATTGAGAAGTTCTTGCATCTCTGCAACGAAACCTTTGGCTCTCGCGCTTCTAAACTCACTTTGGTTTAGATCCTTTAAATCCAAAACTCCTCTTGGATTCATTCCATATACAATTTGAAATTGACTCTTCCCAGTGCTCCTATTCACTGATTCATTATATGCAAACTCAGCTTGTGCTAAAATCTGATCCCACTGAATATGGTGTTCAGTGACCAAACTCATCAAAAAATATTCTAGGCTTCTATTCACCACTTTGGTTTTCCCATCCGTCTGTGGATGATATGCAGAACTAAAAGATAGCTCTGTCCCCAACTTTTTCCACAACATTCTCCAGAAATGAGCAAAAAATTTGGTATCTCTCTTTGAAACTATACTCCTGGGAAATCCATGCAGTCTCACAACCTCTCCGAAAAACAAATCTGCAACATGCATTGCACCACTGGCATTTTGACACGGGATAAAGTGTGCCATCTTCAAAAATCTATCCACCACCACAAATATGGAATCACTTCCTCTCTGTGTCCTTGGAAATCCCAACACAAAATCCATGCTTATTGCATCCCAAGGCCTCTCTGGAATAGGCAATGGGTGATACAACCCAGTGTTTTGTTTCTTCCCCTTGGTATACTGAAAAATCTAACAATTTTTCACAAACTTCTTCACCTCCACTCTCATACCTGGCCAATAATATGAACTGTTTAATTGGGAAAATGTTTTGTCATGGCCGAACTGTCCAGTTAGATCTCCACTATGCTTTTCCTTCAGCAAATTCTCCCTCATCGAGCATCTTGGTATCCACAACTGGCATCCTTTGAACAACAACCCATCCTGAATCAGATATTCGTCCCACTGGCTTCTGTCTCTGAGCACATGATTCGCACATGCTTCATATGCTTCCCCAAAATCTGGATCATTGTGATACATTTCCTTAAGGTGATCAAACCCAAAGGTCTTGGCTTGAAATTCCTACAGAATCAAAATTCTCTTGCTCAATGGATCAACAACCTTGTTAGCATTTACAGAAATATGTTTAATGACAAAAGTGAAATTTTGCATAAACTCTATCCACTTAGCATGTTTTTGGTTTAACTTCTCCTTTCTGGTTATGAATTGCAAAGCCTGATTATCACTATACAAAACAAACTCCTTCGGTATGAGATAATGTCTCCATTTCTTCAGTGCTTGAATTATGGCATAGAACTCTTTGTCATATGTGGAGTACTTCGTTTGGGCTTCATTCAACTTCTCGTTGAAATATGCAACAGGTCTGTTGTCCTGGCTCAAGACCACTTCAATTGCAACTCCACTTGCATCGCATCTTACCTTAAATGTTTTTCTGAAATCCGGCAGAACCAGAATTGGTTGTTCAATTATCTTCTCCTTCAATATGTTGAAACTCCTCTCAATATCTTCTGTCCATTTGAAATAATTGAGTCTCTTTTTCACTGTATCCATCATCTGAGCACTAATCCCGCTAAAATTCTTGATGAGCTTCCGATAAAAAACTTGTTAATCAATGGAAGCTTCTTACCTCAAAGATATTCTTTGGTGACGACCATTCTTTGATTGCTCTCACCTTTTCGGGATCCATATTCAACTCGTTTGAAGAAATCACAAAACCCAAATATATGAGCTCTGTCTTCAAGAAAGAGGACTTTTTCAGATTGATTAACAACTTCTCTTACTGCAACCTCTTCATTACAAATGCTAAATGTCTCAAGTTCTCCTCTTTACTCTTGCTAAACACCAATATATCATCTAGATACACAATCACAAACTTACCAATGAAATCCTTTAATACTTCATTCATCAGTCTCATAAAAGTACTCGGGGCATTAGTTAAGCCAAACGACATAACAAGACATTCATATAACCCCTCATTTGTCTTGAATGTTGTTTTCCACTCATCGCCTTTTCTCATCCTGATCTAGTGATATCCACTTTTCAAATCTATTTTTGAAAAATAGTTGGCTCCACTCAAGTAGTGCATCAAGTCATCCATCCTTAGCAATGGAAATTTGTATCTAATGGTAATCTTGTTTATGGATCTCAAGTTCGTACACATTCTCCACCCTCCATCTTTATTTGGTCTTAATACAGTTGGTACTGCACATGGACTCAATATTTCTCTAACCAATCCTTTGTCTAACAGATCCTGAACCTGTCTCTTCACCTCCTCATTCTGTTGAGGCGTCAACCTGCATGATTCTTTATTTGGCAGGCTTTCTCCTGGTATCAAGTCAATGTGATGACTGATGCTTCTGATAGGTGGCAATGAGTTTGGCAACTCATCCACTACAATATCAGAAAAATTCTCTAGTAGCTCCTAAACTTCCTCTGGAAAATCCTCCAATGAAGTAATGGTAAGGATAACCCTTGGTTTCCTCACTATAGCAAACTGCATCTCATGTTCCTTATTTACTTCATTCAGGAGTTCCTTCCCACTCATGAGAAGTATGCTCACGTTGGCTTCATATTTCACCTTCTTTTCTTAAATGGTAGCACCATCTGTGTCCTACCATTCTTCTATAAGGTTTATGTATTCCTCCTCCCATCATGGATAACATTTATGTCATACTGCCAGGGTCTTCCCAACAAAACATGACAAACATCCATAGGAATTACGTCACATAGGATCTCATCCCTATATCCTCCTATTTTAAATTCAACCAGGCATTGTTTAGTAACTGTTACCTGATGACCTTTTTGCAACCATGAGACTTTATACGGTGTCAGATGTGCAATCGTCTCCAACTCTAGATCTCCACCATCTCCACAGATACTAAGTTTCTAGTGTTCCCACTATCAATTATCACCTTGCAAACTTTGTCTTTCGTTTTGCAATATGTTCTGAACAAATTGTTCCTCTACACTGGCTTTTCGGCCTCTGGCTCTTGCTTCAAAAGAACCTTCTTCATCATTAAGGACCTTCCATCCTATGCACCTTCTATCTCAGCATCTCACTTCTGCACTTTTGAGATGTGAGATTCACCTCCTTTCTTTCTCTCAAAACAATCCCAAGACATATGTCATGTCTTTCCACAGGCATAACACCTTACTTCTCCTCCTCTGCCTTTTCCTCTTCCTCTGGGAAAATAACTTCTACCACCACTCTGCCTTCCTCGAGAACTTCCTCCTCTCTCAGAGTGACTATGTGGCTTCTCTGCCTCATCCTTAGGATTGTGTGCTTTATCCTGGGCAACTCCCTTGCCTTTGTTCAAACTTCAACCTCTATTCTATTGACTCTACTTCCTAACCAACTTCTCTTTTTCTTTCACCGCCATATGATACGCATCCTCTATAGTCCTGACTATCTCCATGTTGATTTCGTCCTAGATATCATACCTCAATCCATTAATGTATCTAGCAACTTTCTCTTCATCTCTCTCTCTCTGTCCAACTCTAATATTCAGCTTATAGAACTCTTATGTGTATTCTTTCACAGTAAATCCTCTCTGTCTTAGGTTTTGCATCCTCCTGAACAGATTGATCTAGTGATCCTTGGGCATGAATTTTTTCTTAAGCTTGGCTACCATTCGATCCCAACTCTTGATATTTTGTTTTCCTTTTCTCCTCCTGTCGGCCTATAGTTCATCCCACAATAGTGTTGCATGTCCCTTCCGCCTAGTGACAACATGCATTACCTTTTTCTCCTCTTCGACATCCTCATAGTCGAAATACTTTTCCATTGCTCATATCGAGTCAAGCAATTACTCTGTGTCTAAATTTACTTCATACATAGCGATGCCAATATTTTCTCTGTTACCCAATTTGAAAATTGCTCTCAAAAATCATTCTTTCGTAGCATCCTCAGCCACATCTTCTTCAAATTCTACATTTTTTATTTCTACCTCACTAACATGTCTAGCATCAGACACTCTCCTTTGCATTGTTTCCATGGCATCCAGCCTTGCACACAATTCTCTCATTTCTCTTTCCATATCTCTATTGGCTACAGGCGGATCGACACGTCTTCTAGGCAGCATTGTGCTGACGCTTCTGATACCTCTCCTTATAGAAGTCAATTCTATACTCGCTCTAATACCACTCTGGTATCAGACTATATCCTCCTTCACCTACTGTCTACAGGAGAAATCACGCTCTCAAACCACTCTGACTCAAACCCTCTTCCCTCCAAAGGGTTGCTCGACCTCCCAGTCTTGGATCATTTGGATTCACTGAGTCAGAACGACTCCTTGAGTCTCTATGAGCACCCGAAGTTACTCTACCCACACACACAGGTTTCTTTCACAAGTGACCACGACTATGACTGTGGGTCTACCTCTTCGCAGTTCAGACTTCGGGGATATCCTGAATCCTTCCTTGAACCTTTCCCGAAATGCTATTCTCCGAGGTTCCGAACTTCTGCCACGTGTCTCCTTGGATTCGTTGGCCCACTATGGTTCAGACTTTGTGACTTCGCGAAACTCCAGGCCCACAACCTCCGATCTTCCGATTCCCAAATTCCTTAATCCATAGCCATGTGCTCTAAGGTGATCAATGGTAGAGATTGAATCACGATTTTGGACTTCGCGACTCTGCTTTCTCCAATTCCTCAAACTTATCGAACTCTGAAATCTTTACCAGATCTAATGGTCTGGAATTGTTCGCCTTATCCCAAGAAAAAATCTCACCGTCACTAATTTTCAGTGAAGACTTCACGAACTTCTCTCCCGAAAGAATTTTGTCACTCTCCCTCTTGAGATTTCATTTTTTGATTTCCTTTGTTCGTCTGAACAATCTCTTCGACACCTAGTCGAGATTTCGATCTATGCATGCCCTGCAACAGATTCCTCCTATAGTCGGCTCCACCGTGGATGAGCTTCGCACTCCTTGCGGTTGTTTCCCAACTGCTTCTGTCTCTCATGACTAAAATCACGCTATCCTTCCCGAGATTTCGAGTTTGAAAAATCGATCACACACTCCTTGCAGAGGTCAATGCACTCCTTGCCTACATATGAGTTTCACTATCTCTTCTGAGCCTTCGAGTCGAAACAGACTCGGTCACACACTCCTTGCAGACACTATGCACACCTTGCACTCGTTCATTGAATATAAATGATTGAAACTTAACTATTGACAACAAAATTGAGGTTGATTTGTGTATAGGGTGACTGGGATAGGATCATTATATTGTCTGTCATCTATCTCGATGCTTTCAGAGTGGGAAAAATTGGAGGAATCAACTTGTAGGGTCATTTTAGTGGGAGCTCCTAATTTGGAAAATTGGGGTATGAAACCTTCTAGGGAAATTTTGTGGCATCAAAAAATGTTTTTTAGGGTTAAAACTTTCACATCATAAATGGGATCTCATGACACTATTCTACACATCGATACCTTTCCAACTGTGAAAAATCACATCAATAGGATCTCATATGCAAAAGTTATCCCTCTCGCAAGTTGACCTATCATGTTGACCACCATGGTATGAGAGGATGCCATGTCATCCCCCGTTACTCAAGCATATGGGGCTAGCCACAAATGTAATTTCAAGAATATTCTAGAAGTTTCAAAATCCTATCACAATTGAGGGTTGAGTAAGTCAAAAACCTACCCCTAGATGGCCATTGGACCATGTTAAATATCGGGCCACTAGGAGGAGAAGGGGTTCCATTTTATGCTACTATGTTTTGTTCCATAACATAGCAAAGCAATTGGGAGTGGGAAATACGAGAGCATAACATAGGGGGCTAATTTTCTATGGCAACCTAACATGCCACATGTCTCAGGTAACTCCATAGAGAGTGTCTTCTCCTTTGTACTTGCATTATTTCAATACCAGAGAAAGGAGAGAAAAACAACCTCACCTTGTAGTTGGGTTTTCTCCCATAAGGGCTTCCTAGAGAAAATATTTGTGCTATTTCGTGGATGGTGTGTGATTTTATTTTACCATTCTCTATTTTTCACATTTTATCTATTTCATGCATAAGTAGAAAATCAATAACTAAATATTCTGAAAGCTAAAGGAATTTAAACCTTAATAGTGTAGATTTCATTTTTATTTATCAGATATGTTGTGATGAACTATTACAGTGGAATATCCATGGTAGTTTACATATCACGGGGTGTCAATTTGAAATGGGAACTATACATTCAAACTAGGGAAACCAGGGCCCTGATTCAACAATTGGCCTTGACTTAGAAATTGGGAGGGAAGTAAGGTAAATCGGGGCCTCATTGAGATTGTAAATTTGAATAGTTGGTCAAGGGATCGATTTGGAAATCGAGCATGATATAAAGACCAAGAAAATGGAAAAGTCTGAACAGTAGGTCAGAGGCTTGATTTGGAAACTGGGCCCAATCTAAGGAACGAGTAAAGCAAAGTTTAAACAGTTGGTTAAGTGCTTGATTTGGAAATTAGGCCCAATTTAAGGATAAACTGAAGGGTAAAGTTAGAATAGTTTTTCAAGGACCCAATTTGAAAATCGGGCCCATTCTGACGATCAGGCGAAGGGAAAAATTCAAAAAGTTAGTCAAGGGCCGATTTGGAAATAAAGCGAAGGGTAAAGTTTGAACAATGAATGGAGGGCTTGGTTTGGAAATTGGGTCCTTTATAAAAATAGGGCATCTAGAGAAATGTTTTAAAGTGCATTTTTCCAAGGTAAAGGTGAAAATTTAAAGCAAAGGTGAAGGGTTTTTAAAAAAAGACATAAGAATTGATTTGAAGTAGGTAAGAAGGGGCTTGATTTAGCAATCAAACCCAACTTAGACACCATGAAGGAAACAGGGTGAACAAGGGCCCAATCAAGGGATCAAGCCCAATTTAGAAATCGAGAGGAGTTCGAAGGAAAAAGTAAAGGTTCAAGGGAAAAGGAAAAAAATTAGCAAGTGAAGGAGGAAAGGCCCCATCATGAGATCGAGCTTGATTTCGAAATCAGGGAGGAGGAAAGGGAAATGAGGGATTGATTAGGGGATCAGGCCTAATTTCAAAATCATGGAGTAAGCAAGGGAAGTGAGGGCCTGATAAAGGGATTGGGTCCAATTTTGAAATTAGGGAGGAAGCAAAGTTCAAACAAGTTTCAAGAGGGCTGGATTTGAAAATTAGGAAAATGTGAAGTTTGAACAAGTTAAATGAAGATTTTATTTGGAAATCATCCCTAATTTAAAAATAAGAATCAAGGAAAATATAAAATTTGAATAAAGAAAAAACATAAAGCAACTATCAAACATTCAAAGGGTTAAAAAGGATAATTTTTTCTTAGAAAAAAGCATGAAAAACATTTAAATATTTAAAAACTTATAAAAACAACAAAACTTAAGTTTGAATGTAACTTGTTATAGAAGTTCTTTAAACTTAATAAGATGATAACACTAAATATCTCACGCGTATAAGTATCACCACATACTTCATTATATTCTAAAATTTTGACAATAATATAATTCTTTATTAAACTTTATTAAACTAATTATATGATGATACATTTTTTTCCTTTATAGGAAGAAAAAACTTTGGAAAATTAATGATTTTATGGGACACTACATATTTGTCATTAGCTACCGCATATATGAGTGATAGTAGTGTGATAAATGGAAACCTCTAAGCACCATGAAGAGAACCATGAAGAGATGAATTAATTGAGAACTTTCATTGTATATGACAGTTTCGCTTTCATAGAACATTATCTAAATTAGTAGGATTTCATTTTATGCCTCATTAAAGTTTCATTTTGGTATATAGTGAAAGTTTCACAACTATTTATAATCTCTAACATATATTGTGCGTAATTTTAAGATTCATTGTGCATTATGTTGGTTGATCTGAGCGTCTTTTTATCATTTTTTTGGCTTTTTACTTAATACTTATTATTGTAATATTCTTGTTTCCCTCAGTTTATAAATATAATTATAACTGACCAAGAGATTATGGCGGACTAAATATGTGTGAATGTTTTATTTGATGAACCTTTTTATAAAAGGGTCAATGTATGAATTTTCTATTATTAATAGAAATTGGATATGTGTTGCACAACGGTTGAAAGGGGGTAGTTTGCCAAGATAGACCATGGATGCTATGAGAGAGATCGCGAGGGAAACCAAGAATGGTTGAGATGATCCTCACCAAACCATTACCTACTGGTTGTAATTTCTCAATACTCCTCTGACCCAGAAATGAATAACCAGTCAGGATGGTAGTTGGAAGGTCATCCTCAAGAGTTAATGAGGACATGGGGCAGGGTACCCATATGTAAGGCTTCCAAGCCTGACCACGAATTGGGGATTCAGACCCACGAAAACTTGTTGAGGAAAGAAAGAAAGGAGGTAATTCGGGGGACACATAGAGATCATCAAGAAATCAGAGTATAGAATACAATCTCGAGAGGCGAAAGGAGAGAAAGTGGATCTGCGAAGAGAGCAGAGTCGAAAGAGCATTTTGCAGTTCTCTGGTTCGAGGAAGAACTGAGAAATAATCTTGTTCTAGGTGCAAGAAGCCATGGGAAAGGTTTTTGTTACGATCTGATAAATGAGGCTAACAAGTGACTATGGAAGTACTTGAGCAGACCTTCTTACTTGTTATAGAGAAAATCAGTTGCAAAGATCCTGTAGGAGGAGGAGAGTAACCTTTATCCTCGACTGTCGCTAAGCAATAGGAAAGAGTCTCTCTTAGAGTGTCATGGTATAGCTCGGGGGTGGCCAATGGTAAATCCATCAAGAGTGGTTGTGCCTATGTTTGGGTGGAAACATGCACCCTTTTCAGCAGTCGCTTAAAAAACTCCAGTTTTTTGATAAGTATTTTCATACTCTTTGTGTTGAAATTGAAATAATGAATTGAATGAATGTATATGGTTATGACCGAGTTCTGTATTGAATGATTAAAGGTAGAATTATGTATTGTCTCTCTATGAATCCCTATTTCCGAATGGTCCTATGTTCACCTCAGCCTAACCAGTAGAGATTCATGGGATGGGAATCTGCAGGAGAATCGGGGTAGGACTTGCTGAAATGTTGAAGTCCTGTCGACCCCTCGAACCTAACTTGTCGGGAATGTAAATTTCAAACCTTGTGGAATAAGGGAATTTCCTTCAGACTCCTCTTCATATGACCAAGGGCTTATGTCCAGATCCTTAACTCCTTTACGACTAAAATAAATAGTGTGTATCTCACGAGAGTCTTGGAAGGACCCATGCAACTAAGGTCTGACAACCTAGTGTTAGAGAAGAAAAGAGCTAATTCCTTCTATCTTCGGAACTCTAGGAGTTTGGAGCTCTAGAGTATCATGACCTTACCCTTTGTAAACTGGCCAAAGGTGAAGGGATGTCACGATTTTCCATGAGGTCGACCGGCACCTGGCGGTTTCCCTAACCATGGAAAATAGACTTGCCACCGCTAAACCTCGACACCTTTAATCGTTGCGAGTTATCGTGAGCCATTGATTCAAAGGTATTCGAAAGACCCCTTGACCGTTGAATCTATGTCGAGGGAACTTCAACAAAGTTCTACTCCGGAAGAATAGAAAGGATAAGACATCGATCTCCCTGAATGTTAAAGTCCCAAGGAGACGAGAATAGTAGATCTAAGGATCCTTTGGGAGCTCCCCTAACCATCAGATCCCTGCCAAGGTCAACCCGATGTTGATCACTTTGAGAGGATAGAGGTGGTTCAATGCCAAAATTTTTGAATTTTAGAGCGGCGAAGTGATAAGGACCGTAGATCGAAAAACTCTTTGGGACCTCCCCCGACTGTCGGATCTACGCCAAGGAAAATTTGTAGAAGTTCCACTTCGAGAGAGTGGAGTAATGTTAATATCCAAATCCCCGAAGCCCATAATAGAGAATTAACGTGGATCCTAGATCTGTGAATCCTTTGGGATCTCCCTTAGTCATTGGATATAGCTTGAGATTAGCTCGGCACTGACTGCTACGAGGAATTTACAATGTGAACTCCCCAAAGGTCGAAACCTCGAAGTAATAGAGGTCATGGATCCAAGGACTATGTGGACTCTTACTGATCGTGAGATCGAACGGCTGGGCAGATATTAGTCCAAGATGACGTGGCATCCTAACGTCATTCAAGGTGATGTGGACCCACATTACGCGTTCCACGTGTCACCTAGATATGGATGATTCACAGAACCCTTATGCTTATTAGAGAATGACACATGCCACCCCCTAATGAGGACATCTGTCACCCCTGGCCCTCTCCACGAGTCATCTTCTAGTTCGTGCCCGCCTAGCCAACGTGGTTGGTGACGCGACTAGGACTCCGGGAGTTTGGGAGATTTGTGGCGTAGTATAGTGGAGAGACGTTCAACATCGATTGTCAATCATTGAATGTGGAACGTTCAACGTCGATCGTTGAATGTCGAAGTTCAATGTAGAATGCTATTTTTGATCGCCTAATGGAAAAGGCTACGTGGAGAAATATCAAGGCCCTTCGTAACTTTGCCAATTTGACACTCTAGGGATATTGCGTGGTGGACTGGGAAATATCTCTAAAGCCCCCTTTTTAACCATAGGATCTTGACAGATGATGTGGATTGTTGATTCCTTTCATTGTTCGACGATCTGGGAATTCGACCTTCAGAGGGAACGTCATGCAACATCATTGGAACTCCAGAAGTCTAGGAGTTCCGAAGTCCTTAAAACTTCGCTAAGCATACTTTTAGCTCCTGGTTTTTAGCCCGAGGTCACGAGGAGGACGTTGCTAGCTGTTTTAAGTGTGTAGTGGGAGATGTAAACTTTGGGTGAGAAAAAGAAGAGGGTTTTTCTTAATAAGGGATCGGAAATGAACCAAGGTAAAACGAAACTTTAATGCCCCATCCCTTAGATGTTCCTCCATGGGGTTGGGTGTGTTACAAATTGGTATCAGAGCATGGCAACAACACTTGGCTTGCTTGGGATCATGCATGAGTCACATAAAATTATTATTAGATAACTTTATGGAGTAACACCCTACCTTACCCCCCTTCTATAAGAAACTTGTCTGAACCTCTACCGAAGAGAGGAATGAAAACTTCTATTGTTGATAGATGTTTTGGAATTCTACACTGTATGTTACTAATGTTTCCAAATAAAGAAGACAACTTCACTTTGCAATGATATGTGTATTTCATGAATTAGTAGATTAGTAACTAATAGAAAATGTTTTATCATCACTGAAGCAGTTAGTAAACAATAGAAAAAATACAACGTAAGGGATGGTGACACACCATGAATTGGGAGAGAGCTCCCACAATAGAGAGGAAGAATCTGATGAAAGGAGGGTGATGGAAACCCATCTAGATTTGGTCGAAACTATAAGAAGCCTCATGGCAGAATTACAGATTTGTAAGGATGGAAATGAAAGGATGATAAAGGAGTAAGAAAAGAAGACCGAAATTAATGCAGTCCTACTACAAAATCTATCATATATACAAAGGAAACTGCAACATGGTCCAGTTTCCAGTCATGTGGACATGCATCATACTAAGAAAACTCCAAGCCCACCTAAGGTACAAAATCATGGTACAGAAAGTGGCCACACTAGGAGGAGCACCTCAAGGAAGGCCCAACGTGGAGCCAAGAGACACTCACCAGTTTATTCCTCTGAGGACACTGACAACTCAAAGGGATCTTCTAGTGGTAAAACTAGTTCTCATTCCTAGACAAGAAGAAATAAGAGGAAACAATCCAAGAGTCACAACCCTGAAGAGTTCAAGAAATCCAAACCATCCACCTTCAATGGAGATATTAAGAAAGGGGAAGAAGCAGAAGTTTGGCTACTCGGCTTGAAGAAGTATTTCAGATTCCACAACTACTCTGAAAACTTAAAGGCTCGAATAGCCATTTTTAACCTGAATGGGAAAGCTTCCATTTGGTGGGAGGACCTTAGGAATGTGAAAGGAATCCATCAGAAGGACTTGTCATGGAAACAATTTGAGAAATACTTCAAGAATAAGTATATATCAGAAAAGTACTTTGATGGGAAGACCAAGGATTTCTATGAACTCAAGCTAGGGAAAATCACCATAGATGAATATATCAACAAATTTCGCACACTGATGAGGTATGTGCCTTAAATAAAGGAAGAAAAAGTAAATATGCAACGATTTAGTAGTGGATTACCTCAGTCCTACCGGGACATAATTGAGTTTAATGAGCCAAATACTTTAGAAGATACTATTTGAAAGACAAGGTATTGCTATGAGCAATTCAACAATAAGACAAAACCCTATGAAGACTGGAAGTAGAAAAACAATTCGGGATTCAACTTGCAGGGATGATTTTAGGGGCTAAATTTTGCTCATGGGCCAATTTTCCATGGTTTTTCCAAAAATGAGAATCGCTATTTTAAAAATGATTCGCCCAAATTCTATAGGATAAAATTATTTTACCTTAAAAATCGCCAAAATTTTATAAAAACTATATAAAATACTTAGAAATTTGAATATTTTCTAAAAAATATCACCAAACATTTATAGTTGACATATGGAGGATTAGTAATATTAGCCAAGGTTTCTATATTTTAAAATAAATTTCCATCCTTAAAATCATCCTTGGATTCAAGAAGAAGGGGTTTGAATCCTCACGATTTAAGAACCATGGGGAGAGCTCTAGGATGAGCCTTCCTACCAGAAGTGTGTATCAGTGAAATTTTCCATCCCAGATTGGAAATAAACCATTTGGAGTAGTTCCAAGTAAGAATGATAACATGAAGAGAGAACCCTTGAAATGTTGGGGTTTTGGAGAGGAACATCTGTTGAGGGACTGTCCACATAGGAAATAGAGAAATAAGAGGGTCTACAATGTCAAAGAGGCTACCATAGTCAATGATGTGGCTAGGATCATGCAACAAATTTATGCAGCCTTGGATAATAGGCAAGCTGACCACCAAGCTTTAGTGGTGGAGATGGAAGGTAAAATTGACAACTATCATGTTTCCATTTTAATTGACCCTAGTTCTAATTTGAGTTATGTTTCCCCTCAAATTGTTGAGAAATGTAAATTGCAACAATTTAAACATGTTAAATCATGGTTGGTACAACTAGTGATTGGAACCAAAAGAAAAGTAGTAGTGGTCATACCACCATGACAATTCGTTATAAGTGGGTTTCCCACCCAAGAGAACCTAAACATACTTACTTTAGGATCTTATGACCTATTGATTGGCATGGAATGGTTGGTTGTCCACAAAACCAAGTTGGTATGTTAGAGTAAAACTTTGGAGTGTTAAAATGAAGAAGGAATAAGGGTAACCCTGTAAGGCATTCAAAATCATGTCTCAGTGAGACAAATATCATCCCTCCAAGTGAAGTGTCGCAGAAAGGGATGTTCCTTGTATGTAATACAAGTACTAAACTCTATTGAGAATGACAAACCCAGTGTAGAGGACAATCCTATATTAAGAGAATATAAAGATGTATTCCAAGAAGAGGTTCCAGGTCTACCTCCAAGAAGGAATATTGACTTTTCAATAGAATTTGTACCAGGAGCAGTGCCAATGTCTAGAAAACCTTATAAATGAGTACACCAGAGCTAGTTGAGCTCAAAATATAGCTGCAGGAGATGTGGGACAAAGGCTAGAATCGGCCTAGTCTGTCCCCATGGGGAGCACTAGCCTTTTTTGTGAAAACGAAATATGGCACACTCAGACTATGTGTTGGCCCTTGACCAAGTTTTGAGGATTCTTGGTCATGTTTGACCTAATTTTGGGACTTCGATAGGCTTTCGAAGGTGGAGCGCAAGAAGAAGCGGAGATCGAGGGATCTCAGCCTCTTTTAGGGCCCTTTTTGGGATTTGGGATTATGTAATGGGTATGGGATATCGGCCCATGGGTTTACCCATGCTTAGGCATATTTTGTAAAGTATAAATAGATGTCTAGGCGATGTAAAGAAGGGCATCTATGTGATGTTAGGCCGATGAGCTAAGTGTTGAGTGTTGAGTGCAAGTGGGGATTGTAGATGCTTTGTGCATACTGTGTGAGATTTGTAGAGCTAAGTACAAGTGGTTGTGACAGACTGTGCAAGGCTTTGTGTTGTAACGCAAGGAAGGAGGATCTAGTGAGGTGCACAGATTTCCTGTCCTATGCAGAGTGGGATTTGGATGCTTTGGGCCTATAAGAAGCTTGACCCAAGATAATAAAGAAGAGAAGAGTTGGTGGGCGTAGCCCCAGGGTGTGGTTGAACCATGTATATGCTATGTTGCTTTGATTTGTGCAATGTAGTGACGTGTTTATGTGTTTACTTGCTTAGTGTTTTAACATAGATGAATGATAGATAGATATTTTAATGCTATGTGCTTAATGGTATGGATGAGTACTAGATCTGGTCTATGTGGAGATGCTTAAGTTCTTGAATGTAGTAGATCTGAATGAATACTGCATTGTGTTGTAATTAGGGTTTAATTGCGTTGTAACTAAGAATTGAATATTGATGAATGTTAATTGTTGAGTGCTCTGTTAAGTGATTAGAATCATGGATCTGTGTCCTAGATAAGGTTGTAGACACTAGAGTCCTGCAACCACCCCTGCCTCTACCTCGGGTGAGAATTCATCTGCTTCGCAGGTGTTGCTGAAAGGGCTGGTAGTTAGGGTTTTATTGGTGCGTTGTTGTAGCGTTGAAACCTAGGTCTTCCCCTGTGCCAACAAATGGTTCCGTTGCTGGGACCGAAACTGTGATTGTTGGGAACTAAGGAAAAAGAAGCTTTTTGCAAAGATCTGACCCAAAATTGTGAGAACTTTGTGCGTAGATCTGTAGCTCTAGTGCATAGTATTCTACTTGATTTGTGAAGCTCTGTGCTAAAGAAAGGAGTCTGATATAAAGAAAAGAGGTAAGATCTAAATGCTTTGTGCTTTGATAAAGGTAAGAATAGTGATTTTTTTTTTATATCTGGAAGCTTTGTGCTCTACTGAAGATAAGATTAGTGGAAATTTTTGTTTCTAAAGTATGAATCTAGGTATGTTTGATAATATTTTTCCTAGCTTGAAAACTAGGGCACTGATAGAAGAAAAAATATTTGGTATGAATAGATCTAATAAGAATAATGAAAGATATGTTATACCTATGCATATAAAAAATGTTTGGACTAACGAGTGGATGCAGGACCCTAGAAATAATTTGTTGCAGGTTAGCTCCCATGATCCTAGTGCGTAGTACAGGATAAGTTGGGGATCATTTAAAAGAAAGAGAGGATTAACTTTTTGTTCAGTTGCAAAAGACTAGGATATCTGGCTAAGGAATGCCCTGGTAGAAGACCTAGTTGCCTCTGTTGTAAAGCTATGTATCATGAAGTATTGGATTGCCCTAGAATGATTGCTAAGGCTGAAAGAATGAATCTGAACCAAGAAAACCCTAAGGCAGATCCAGAAATTGAGATTATGATAGAACCCCATAAAGAATAAAAAAAAGTATTGCTACAAATACAAGGAACCCTGGATTACCACCGACATGTCAGTTTATCAGAGGTATTTAAAGAACAAGAGTACATTGAAACAAGAATAGGAGACTTCGACATTGACTGTGTCCTGAATGAAGAAACATGGGTGAATATCATGATAGAAAGAAATTGGAAACTTTTAGGGGAGCCTGCTATGAATCCTTCATTGGGAAGAATATGATTATTCAAAGGAAAGATGATAACCCTATGTGGAAGACTTACCCGGATATCTATGAGTACTCATGGAACTTCGACAGAGGAAGAATTTGAAGTTGTTAAATTTATTGAGAACACCGATCCATTTGCTATATTACTAGAGAAACCTTGGATTGAAAAAGATTAGGTTAGAAGGAAAGAAGAAGCAGTCTTAGAACAAAAGAAGCAAGAGTTTAAAGATTTCATGACTAGGAGGATCTCACACTTGATTGAAGAACAAAATATCCAAGCGAAGCTATTTCCAGCCAGAGACTTAGATGTCGAAGTAAGAAGAACACTAGAAGACCCACGGAAGACTGAAGTACCTATTCTAGATACAAATGAAGTATTACCCCTGATTTCTAGGAAAGAATCCCAACAACGCGAAGTTACTCTTCCAAAAGAAGATAAGAATCAGAATGGAAAAAGGAATATTGAGATGAAGCTCACTGGAAAGAAGGCTAGAAAACTAATTATGAAGAGAGTTAAGATTGAAAAGTTACAAAAGGTTCCTAAGGGAACTTCGCAGAAGAAAAATTTACAAAATTGGAGCTTCGTTGGAATATGAGAACAATGTCACATGGCACATCGCCATGGAGATGCAATATAGCCATTAGGAACAACATAACTGTTAGACTGATGGCCTGAATGGATAGAAAGGCATTTATGGTCAGAAAGTTCGTCACCAGACCATTGGGACCGCACCATAACTGACAGAACTGAGTTAATGAAGGATTCTCACCCGTTGCGAGAGATCCGTTGCCAAGTTATCTGTTGTCGAGTTATCTATTTATCCAGTCATGCCATGCAACGAGAACACTTTTTCCAATCGTGACTATCTGAGCTCACAACATAGTTGATTTCTCACAGTGATCACTGCGTTAGTCCCATCTATCCCATTGCATTGAGCATTTATTCTTTGAACCTGAGATATTTAACCATGAGCGTACGTCCGAAGAACTTAGCGTAGTCGAAGAGTCTATAAAAGAAATAAAAGAAGTATTCATCAACCTCATGACTAAGAGAGTCATGTCTAAAAGAGTGATGTTTGTAGGTGTACAATCATCCTCAACGAGAGGAGTGCAAGCCTCTTCGTTGACTGCTCGTGGAGCCGAGCCATCTCGACCATCAGCGGAAAAGAGAACCAAACACAGAGATGACCTAGCAAATTTGAAGCTGATCCCGACCATATTACCTGACTACATCCTGCGTTTGGCCGGCATGGTGAGTCGAGATAGTGTGTCGAGAGATTTCGATTACATTATGGTTACTGCATACCTCCTTAATGGGATACGCACAGTTTGAGTACAACAAGACAATATCACAATGTTGAAGTTTAGTTACTTCAACCTCAGAGGTCGTAAGAACTACAATATGATTTCTCCGTATAAATGCCTGACCAAGATGAAGGGGAAGAAGTCAAAGATAATACCTCAACCATGGACGATGAACCTCGTGTTGTCCACTTTGTTAAATGTAATGAAAATCCCACACTTCAGAAGGCACCAGGAAGTCAACGCCTGTGTAAAGCTATTGCTTTCATGTTACCATGGCAGCTACTTATGGCTAGATCACCGTATCACAGTTGACCCAACGTTGATCCATAGGATCACAAGATTAATTATGCAAGGACCAGACCCACAAGATTTTTATCCAGGAAAATCCATAGATCACGCACTAGTATAGAAGATCAAGGATACATACGACGATGTTGAAAAGGGAATGCGAGGCTACAAGGTAGCCTCCATCCAAAATGGCGCAGTGCACCTATCCTATCAGTTAATTGCAGAAAATTTAGTAAGGAAAAACATACTTACGCAGGTCATAGGCTTTGTTTTTGACCTCGCAGGGAAGTGCGTAGAAGGCCTACAAATGAACTAGGCGAAGTACCTAGTGAATCGGCTTGAACTAGACTTCCACGAAGCACAGGATCAGGGATATGAGTTCCACTTATGATGACTCTTGATCCTTATCGCCTTTGTTTCCTGGGAGATGCCGGAAGGTGCGACCTTCCCGAACATTGAACCATTCGAACTGCTTGCTGTGAAGTTCGCCACACTATGGTACTCGAGTGATATGAATAAACAATGGCAGTCGAACATTTTTTTTCACACGTACTACCTTCGGCTGAAGAGAGCCATAGAAGTCGAACCTCGCATGACTCCGAACACCCTGTAGAGGTTTCAACACCTGATGAAGTTCTGCGCAAATCATCACTTCATCTACCTTACAACGCGAGTCGATGAACATAAGGAGTAGCTTCAGTCGTACTAATAGCTCACGAAAGAGGACCTTGAGGACATCACTAAGGACTGGTCAACAAACCTCCTTATTCTAGCAGACCCCGCAAAGATTTATGACCCTGACAACCCAAAAACCGCAAATGATACACCCGGACCCAGTAGAACGAAGAAGATCGAAGAGGTCCAATACTTAAGCAGTGCCTCACGAAAGACTTCTTCAGTATCACTTGGCTGAGGGGGTGATGATGAAGAGATAAATGGCACAGGAGCTGAACAAAAGCAAGGCGAAGTAACACCGCCTAGAGATGAGACTGATCCCCTGAAGAAGAGGAAGGTTTCTCCCCTGAAACCTTCTTCTCGAAAGAAATTGAGAACCACTATGACCAATATGAAGACTATGCTTACCACTGATGATTTTGACTTCATCATAGAAACCCTCAACGATGCTTCATTGGAAATCGTGGAGAAACAAGAAGCCAAGAAGGAGGAAATGTATGACAGAATTAAGGTCGAATTCTGAGGGGTACAACAGGTCCTTCAATCCAGTCGCACAGTTTCCACTGCGCCCCTGCCATCAGGAGAACCAGAGTTGGGAGATGAGCCAGCCGAACTCCACTGATTAGCTGATGTTGTCGAAGTTCACCTTCGTCACGCACAAGAAGAAGCAAAAAAAGCCACCCAGACCTTGAAGCAAGTACAAGGTGAAATTCTAGAACAACACAGAGTTGTAGAATAGGAGAAAGTTTCTCTCCAAGCCAAGTTTTAAGAAGAGAAAGCACAAATGCAACAAGAAAAATATCAGTTGCTCGCAGAGCAACTTGAAGTGAAAGAAGCAGTAAACAGATCCCTTTGCTCTATGACGGGATTATAACTACAGGCTAAAGACCGAGTCACGCATCAAGTAGAGTAGCTCGCAGAAGCTGTACAACATCTACAATAATGAATAACAGATTTATAACTCCACACCATACCTGACACCCCGCAGGATGTAAGGGATCAAAGGGAAGCAACTGCTCGAAGTGCAGTTGAAAGAATACAATTTCTTTCCCTGGAATGCAAGCAACTGAGTGACCGAAGTGCCCAGATGCATGAGTGACTCATTGAAAATCTAGAATTGAAGGCACTAGAGTCACAACTCTAGGAAGCGAAGTATCAAGAAGAGACAATACAAGCACAGTTGAAGCCCCTATCAGCTATGGAAAGAATAAAGCGATCCCAAGAGCAGCGCACTGCCCAGCAGTAGGTCCATACTATTCAGAGAAGAGTTATGAAAGTAATTTAGAGGCTCCAACCTATACAAGCTGAGGCTTACCAACTATTCACAGAGATTGAAGGTCGAGGAGTGGAACTGGAGCAAATCGTCACTGCACCTGAACAATGCCTAGAGGGACCTGTCAATGAAACAGTCATACAAGAGTTCACTGAACAAGAAGTCCTAGCACAACAACAAGTTGAAGTATCTCGAGCCAATATTGAGGCTTTTGAAGCAGAACTAATCAGATCATAGTGACTCCGGACGAGTCACAGGTGAGTGATGGGGGCCTGTTGTCCCTTGAACAGGTTTTGAGGACTCTTAATCATGTTTGACCTAATTTTGGGACTTCGACAGACTGTCGAAGGTGGAACACAAGATGAAGCATAGATTGCGGGATCTCAACCTTTTTTAGGGCCCTTTTTGGGATTTGGGATTATGTAATGGGTATGGGATATCGACCCATGGGTTTACCCATTCTTAGGCCTATTTTGTAAAGTATAAATAGATGTCTAGGCGATGTAAAGAAAGGCATCTATGTGATGTTAGGCCGATGAGCTAAGTGTTGAGTGCTAAGTGCAAATGGGGATTGTATATGCTTTGTGCATACTGTGTGAGACTTGCAAAGCTAAGTGTAAGTGGTTGTGACAGACTGTGGAAGGCTTTGTGTTGTAACGCAAGGAAGGAGGATCTAGCGAGGTGTGTAGATCTCCTGTCCTCTGCGGAGTGGGATTTGGATGCTTTGGGTCTATAAGAAGCTTGACCCAAGATAATAAATAAGAGAAGAGTTGGTGGGCATAGCCCAAGGGTGGGGGTGAACCACGTATATGTTGTGTTTCTTTGCTTTGTGTGATGTATTGAAGTGTTTATGTGTTTACTTGCTTAGTGCTTTAACATAGATGAATGATAGATAGATATGTTAATTCTATGTGCTTAATGGTATGGATGAGTACTAGATCTGGTTTATGTGGAGATGCTTAATTGCTTGAATGTAGTAGATCTGAATGAATACTACATTGTGCTATAATTAGGGTTTAATTTCGTTGTAACTAAGAACTGAACATTGATGAATGGTAACTGGTGAGTGCTCTATTAATTGATTAGAATCATAGATATGTGTCCCAGCTAAGGTTCCAGACACTGGAGTCCTGCAACCACCCCTACCTCTACCTCGGGTGAGACTTCATTTGCTTCACACGTGTTGCCGAAAGGGCCGGTAGTTAGGGTTTTGTTGGTGTGTTGTTGTAGCATTGAACCCCGGGTCTACCCCTGTGCCAACACTATGTATAGATTATAGACAACTCAATAAGATTACCATCAAGAATAAGTATCCCTTACCAAGGATCAATGACTTGTTTGACCAATTAAGGGGTGCTACAATGTTCTCCAAGATTGACTTGAGGTCTGGATACCATCAGGTCTGAATTAAGGATGAAGACATCCACAAGAAAACCTTTAGAACAAGATATGGTCACTATGAATCTGTGGTGGTGCCATTTGGGCTTACCAATGCACCAACTACTTTTTTGTGCTTAATAAATAACGTATTCAAAAACTTCTTGGATAGGTTTGTGTTGGTTTTCATTGATGATATCCTAATCTATTCCAAGAATAGGGAAGAACATGAAGAACATCTCAAGCTAGTACTCCAAGTGATAAGGGAGCATCAACTCTATGCTAAGCTTAGTAAGTGTGACTTTTTCCAGGAACAAGTCCATTACTGAGGCCATGTTATTTCTGAGGAAGGAGTGGTAGTTGATCCTAACAAGATTAAATCCATTATGGATTGGCCTACCCCAAAGGATGTATATGATATCATATCCTTTATGGGCCTAGCAGGATACTATAGGAGATTCATAAGGGGATTTTCCAAGATTGGTTTCCCAATCACCTCCCTTCAGAAAAAGGGGGTTAAATTCATTTGGAAATCAGAATGTGAAGAAAGAATTCAAGAGATAAAATACCTTCTAAGCAATGCGACAGTATTGAATATTGCAGACCCAAACAAGGACTTCCTTGTGTGTATAGATTCTTGCAAGGAAAGGATCAGAGGAGTTCTTGTGCAAGAAGGACATGTGATTTTCTAAGAATACAGAAAATTGAATGAGAATGAAGTCAATTATGTGACCCACGATATGGAATTGGCTACCATAGTGCATGCTTTAAAAATGTGGAGGCATTACCTCTTCGGTAGAATATTTGTACTTATGACAGACCATAGTGGGTGGAGGTATTTGTTTGACCAACTAAAACTCAATGTGAGACAAGTTAGGTGGATGGCTCTCCTTAGTGAGTTAAATTTTGAAATCAAACATATCAAAGGAAAGGAGAATAGGGTGGTTGATGCCCTTAGTAGAAGTATGAAAGTAGTTCACTTGGCAGTTGTAAGTTCCAGTGAATTAGATATCAAAGAGAGGGTCAAAATTGCACAAGAAACATATGCATTTTTCAAGACCGTGACATCATACCTAACGCAAGAGCCCACAAGGTTGAAGTACGAAGGCTATCAGATGCTTAATAATGGCTTGTTGACTTACAAGGGAAGATTGTATATTCCAAATTGTGATGACTTGAAGAGGTTCATAATGTATGAACTACAAAAAATACCATATATTGGTCATATTGGTTATCAGAAAATGATCACGGCCACTAGGAAACTATTTTATTGGCTCGGACTAAAAAAAGGACATAGTTGATTACTTAGCTATGTGTCTAGAATTTCAGCAAGTCAAGGAAGAGCATCGACACCCAACATGGTTTTTGCATCTCCTACCAATTCTCGAATGGAAATGGGAAACCATCTCCATGGATTTCATCACATGATTACCAAGATCAACCAAACAGAATGACGCCATCATGGTAGTTGTGGACAAACTAAGCAAGGTTGCTCACTTCATACTCGTCTAGTCAAATTGCAAGGCAATAGATATTGCCAACATTTTCATGAAAGAAATATTTAGGCTGCATGGCATGCCTAAGGAAATTATATCCGACAAAGATACAAAATTTACTTCAAACTTTTGGAAATCTTTGTTTGTTGGTTTTGAAGAAAAATTGCTCTTTAGTATAGCCTATCACCCTCAAATTGATGGGTAGACAGAGAGGGTAAACCAAGTGTTATAAGAATTGTTGAGGATTCATGTAATGAATCGACCCAATAAGTGGGAGGACTACCTACCACTGATAGAATTTTCCTACAACAATGGCTATCAAGAGTCATTAAAAATGCGCCCTTTTGAAGCCCTCTATGGAAGACAATGCAACATTCCAATTAGCTTGAAAAACCCAATAGACAGAGTTACAATCGTGGAAGATATGCTAAAGGAAATGGAGCAACAAGTAATTTAAATCAGAAAAAATCTGAAGATAGCCCAAGATAGACAAAAGAGCTATGTAGGCATGAAAATGACCCCTAGAGAGTTCAAAGTAGGGGATCATGTGTATCTCTGACTTAGACCCAAGAAAATATCTTTGAGGATGGGAGCTTATGCCAAGTTGGCACCACGATATTGTGGACCCTTTAAATTTTTGGATAGAGTGGGACGAGTAGCCTATTGGCTAGCAGTTCCTCCCACAATGAAGGAACATATTGTTTTCCATGTTTCTTTATTAAAGAGGTATGTACATTATTCTAATCATATTATTGATTGGTATGTGATTCAGGTGGAACCTGAGGGAGAATTCCTTGCAGAACCTCAATCTATAATAGAATGGAAGGAGTCCCCACTCAGGAACATAACCATTGCATAGGTCTAGGTGCAGTGGAAACACTTTGGCCCAGATGAGGCTACATGAGAAATGGAGGATGCCATAAAACAAGCATATCCATTTTTGTTTACTTTTGTACATACAGAGCACATCGACATATAGAACATTGAGGATGATGCTCCTTTAAGGGGGAGGGGATTGTAATACCCCAGTTCCCCCAATTTATAAATATAAGTATAACTGGCCAAGAGACTATGGAGAACTAAATATGTGTGAATGTTTGATTTGATGAACCTTTGTATAAAAGGGTCAATGTATGAATTTTTTGTTATTAATAGAAATTGGATATGTGTTGCACAACTGCTGAAAGGGGGGAGTTTGCCAAGATATACCATGGATTCTATGAGAGATATGGTGAAGGAAACCAAGAATGGTTGATATGACCCTCACCAAACCAGTACCTACTAGGTGTAATTTCTCAATAGTCCTCTGACCCAGAAATGAATTACCAAACATGATGGTAGTTGGAAGACCATCTTCAAGAGTTAATGAGGAGATGGGGTAGGGTACCCATCTGTAAGGCTTCCAGGTTTGACCATGAATTGGGGATTCCGACCCACACAACCTTGTTGAGGAATGCAATAAAGGAGGTAATTCAGGGGGCAGAGAGAGATCAACAAGAAATAAAAGTAGAGAAGGCAATCTACAAAGGCGAAAGGAGAGCAAGCAAATCTGCAAAGAGAGCAGAGGCGAAAGAGCGTTTTGCAGTTCTCTGGTTCAAGGAAGAACTGAGAAATAAGCTTGTTTTGGGCACAAGAAGCCATGGGCAAGGTTTTTTTTACAAGCTAATAAACGAGGCTAATGAGTGACTGTGGAAGTACTCGAGCAAACCTTCTTTCTTGTTATAGAGAAAATCGATTGCCAAGATCATGTAGGAGGAGGAGAGTAACCTTCGTCCTCGACTGTCATTGATCAAGAGGAAAGAGTCTCTCTCATAGCGTCATGGTCTAGCTCAGGGGTGGCTAGTGTTGAATCCATCAGGAGTGGTTGTGCCTATGGTTGGGTGGAAATATGCACCCTTTTCAACAGTCACTTCACAAACTCTGGTCTTCTGATAATTATTTGCATACTCTGTGTGTTGAAATTGAAATAGTGAATTGAATGCATGTATATGATTATGACTAAGTTCTGTATTGAATGATTAAAGGTAGAATTATGTATTGTCTCTCTATGAATCCATATTTTTGAATGGTCCTCTTTTCACCTCAGCCTAGCCACTAGAGAGTCATGGGATGACAATCTACAGGAGAATCAGGGTAGGAATTGTTGAAATGTTGAAGTCTTGTCAACCCCTTGGACCTACCTTAGTGGGAATGTAAAGTTCAAACCCTGTGGAAGAAGGGAATTTCCTTCAGAATCCTCTTCATGTAACCAAGATCTCATGTTCATATCCTTAACTCCTTTACAGCTAAAAGAATTATCACGTATCCCACGAGAGTCTTCAAAGGAACCATGCGATTAAGGTATGGGAACCTAGTGTTAGACTAGAAAAAGGATAAGTCCTTCTAGCTTTAGAACTATGGGATTTTGGAGCTCCGAAGTATCATGACCTTACCCATTGTAAATTGGCCGAAGGAAATAGGCTGTCACAGTTTTCCACGAGGTCGAACGACACCTGGAAGTTTTCCTAACCATGGAAAATATACTTTCTACTGCTAAACCTTGACCCCTTTAACTGTCACAAGTTATCATGAGCCACAGATTCGAGGGTATTCAAGAGAACCCTTGACCGTTGGATCTGCTTTGAGGGAACTTCAACAAAGTTATACTACAAGAGAATAGAAAGGATAAGACATCGATATCCCCAAATGCCGAAGTCCCGAGGAGATGAGAATTGTAGATCTAAGGATCCTTCAAGAGCTCCACTGACCATCAGATCCCTTCCAAGGTCAGTCCGACATTGACCACTTCGGGAGGATAGAGGTGGTTCAACACCAAATTTTTGAATGTCGAAGCAGGGAAGTGATAAGGATCGTAGATCGAGGAACCATTCAGGACCTCCCCCGACCATTGGATCTACTCCAAGAAAAATTCACCGAATTTCCACTTCAGGAGAGTGGAGTAATGTTAATACCCAAATACTTGAAGCCCAGAATGGATAATTAAAGTCGATCATAGATCTGGGGATCCTTCGGGATCTCCCCTGGCTGTTGGATATAGCTCGAGATCAGCCTGACATTGACCACTCTGAGGAAAATTAGGAAGTTACACCGCAAACTCTCTGAAGGCCAAAACCCTGAAGTAATGGAGGTCATGGATCCGAGGATTACGTGGACTCTTACTGACCGTGAGATCGAAGGGCTAGGAAAATATCTATCCAGGATGATGTGGCATCTTGACATCATTCAAGGTGACGTGGATCCACATTACCTGTGCCACATGTCCCCTGGATATGTGTTAAGGTTTAAGCTTTTATTAGGTTTCTTTTCAATTCACTATATAACAATAGCATAGATAGGATCGCTCAGAAATACACAATCACAAGAGACACATCATTTATCTTGGGAAACCCTCATGGGGGAGAAAACCCAGCCAAAACTTCCTTAATATAGATATCCAATAGAATTCCAACAGATAACTCAAAAAATACAGAAATTCCTCTCCCAAGAATGTGCTTCTCTCTCTCTTCCTTCTTCTCCAACTGCAGCTCCAAACTTGCGCTCTGATGAATGTTAGGACCGTATAATGTACCTTTTTGGCCACAGTTTTTGCTATCTTTACACCTTGTTTCATTCACATTTAAACTCACATTATCACCTTACCCTATCTTTCCAAAGGTATATAACTCTCTTCTCTTTACTATATGTTTAATTCGTTTTGCATATAATTTTACATTACTCTCGTACTTAACCATTGATCAGAAATGTATAAGTGCTGAAACAGTTCGAACTGCAGATTAACATTGAGGCATGTTTCTGAAACAACAAGAAGTTGTTACACAGTCTGTGGTCAATGATGCTAAAATAGCAAGAATCTGTTACACAGTCCATGGTCAACGATGTTGAAACAATAACTCACACAGATTGACCACAACAGCCGCACCTTAAGCTAGCATTAACCATCACTGTTGGCTGAGACCAAGTTGCTGAAACAGTCAGAACGCAAATCCCATGGTTGAAACAACCCGTGATTTTCGATACTGAAACAACATACAACAACAGTAACAAGAAGACAAATAAAGAAGTTGTTACTCCAGCCACAACAACAACACCTCACTCAGCTCTTGTAATAGCATTCTGTTGTAGGAGACTAGGATATCCTATTCCAATTTAGAAAGTCGATCTGACTAAGAATAAGAATCATATGTACACCTGTAATTTGTTGATCAAATTGTATCGAAGGGATTCTCCTCTTTAAATAAGAGGAAATCATCATTAGAGATCATCTTCTTTTTGCTAAGAAAGGATTTCATAGAGAGGGACGTGTTTCACTTCAGATTGTAATGTAACACAGTTGACAGATGAATAAAAGATTGTTCTGAGCATTTTCCTCTAGTTCCTTTGGTTTCAGGGGAATCTTGTGAGAAGGGAGGGCCCACCTTCTTCACAAGATTCACCCATTATCTTTGTAGAGTGTTAGTGTTATTTCTGTTTATGCCTTGATTAAATTCTGTTTTGCTAAAACACTACTTTACTAAACTCTGTTTTGCTGAAACACTACTTTACTGAACTCTGTCTTGCTGAAACTCTGCTTTATCAATTGTTACATTGTTTTCATATGATTCATGCTTGGATAACTGTTAATCATTCTAGTTAGAAATCTTGCTTGGTGAATTTATGAAAGCTTGGTAATCAGGGGCAGGTGTTGAAGATTCCTGCTTCGGGAATAGGGTCCTGTTCTCTGTTAGAGATAGTTAGCCTTCAGTGTATGCCAATTATTTTAATGAGTTCATGAAAGTGTGCTAATCAGAAACAGGTGTTGAAGATTCCTGCTTCGGGAATAGGGTCATGTTCTTTGTTAAGAGATAGTTAGCCTTCAATGTGTGTCAATTATTTCAGTTAAGAAATGAGTTCATGAAGTGTGATGATCAGAAACAGGTGCTGAAGATTCCTGCTTTGGGAATAGGGTCTTGTTCTCTGGTTACAGAATAGTTGGTCTTTCCTGTTGCAGCATCTTTTTGTTATTTTAATGTAATCCAAGATTCTTCAATTAATAATTTCTTTAACTTTGAGCTCTGCAATAGATAGGTTGCTTTCCTGTAATTCAAGTTAGAAGTTCAGTTTGTTCAAGGTAAAGTGTGATTAATATATTTTTACTACAACTCTAGGTTGCTTTTGAGATTGAGCATATATAGTGCATGATTACCTTTGAAATAAACAGACTTCCCTGGGTTAACAATTTATGTAGCACTTGATTGTTTAGTTAAATAAGCAATTATAGTGACCAACATTTTGGCACCGTTGTTGGGGAAGGCAATTATAGATTTCAAAAGAACTTATGATTTTTTAGATACAAAGATTGCATGAGAGGATGCAGAGACCCCAAAGACACTGACCCTACAGGTGGTAGGGGCAGAGGAAGAGGAGGAAGAAAGACTTATATTGATGAGATTATATTAAAGTCCGAATCTGCTGCTCAATGACCAAACACTCGAAAACAAAAATCACAGCCTTCATTTCAAGCCAACTTTGAAACGGGGAAAGAAGTTTGGAGTCCTGAGACAGTCAAGAAACCAACAGGAAACATTGAGGACAGAGTAAGTGCAGTAGGGGAGCAGACAGAAGAAAACATGGATGAGTACAATGAAGAATTGCATCATGAAGAATAGGCAGGTCCTAAAGGAGAGGTGAATGATGAAAACTCTTTCTCCACATTAGGATTTCCTATTGGTGATCTTCCTAGAGGAGTAGCCCCCATGAAGAACATTCCACTCTTAGCACTACCTAACTTTCATGGTTTGTCTTCAGAGGATCCTGATGAATTCCTTTTTGAGTTTGATATATTATGCAGAAGTTATGATTAAATTTCCAATGCTCAAAAATTAAATCTATTTCCAACAACATTGAAAGGAAATGCATTAAGATGGTTCATGAGTCTTGGAGGCCATGTAATCACAACATGGGATCAAATGTAATAGAAATTTCTGAATAAATACCAGGACTATTGCCGAACAAGAGAAAAAAGGGAGGAACTATTTAAGATGATGCAGAAAGAGGATGAAAATCTGGAGGATTTTGTAGAAAGACTACAATATAATCTATAAAGATCAAGTCACCCCAATGTAATTAAAGATATTCTTAAAACTATATTATTAAAAGGAGTAAGGGATGACTTCTAGATATGCTGAATATGCTTGGAAAATGGGACATATCTAAGGAATCATACGATGAAATTGTTAACCTATGTAAAAGATGTTCAAGAGGAGCTTCAAGAAATAGATCAAATAGCAGGGACACTACATTTTCAAGAGTCCAAAAATCATCCAGTGGGGGAGCAACAAGAGCCGAAATAGGTAATTTACTTGAAGGTTTTAAGACTGAAATGTTAATCTCTTTTGCCTCACAAATTGACACCCTGCAGATTTAAAAGAAGCAAGCAGAAGCAGAAGCAACTCTGCCCATCTTTTGTTCTAAATGCAGAGACAAGCACCCACGAAGGGAATGTCCATTGGACAAAAAGCCAATCTGCACCATCTGTGATAAAGATCATGAGACTCAACAATGTCCTTCTCTACCAGGAATCAAGGCAGCATTACAACCAACTGATGAAGAAGCTGAAGCTTTTTATCTGTTGACACAGAGAAGACAATGGAAACCGCGGGGACAAGGTATGAATCCTAACATGCCATTTACATCTTCTAATCGTTGGAATAACTATCCTTCTTTCAATCAAATGAGTTACCCTCCCTATAATCAAATGCAATATCTGAATCAAATGAATTACCCACCCATGCAACAAACTAACCCACCCTTTGTTGATCCGTCAATGTGGACTCCTTGGCCTCCAGAACAACAACAACCGTATCAAAACCAATGGAATCCAAATTGGAGAGGACAACAACCCCCCTTCCCAAATCAATTACCTCAATCACAATTTCTGCAACCACTCTCCTACCATCAGGTACTCCACCAAACAATCAAATGATGAGACCCCAGCTACCTGTACAACCTAACCCTAACCCCAATAATAAAGCTGTGCAGTGCATTGATATTCATAACCAGCCTTCATTTTCTCTTCTCCCTGCGCAATGCAACGATATTCATTTACGATCTGGGAGAATAGTAGAAACTATCATAGTTGATGTTACCTCTTCTGATAAAGAGGAAACAAAAGAGCATGATGTACCTGAAGAGGTACAATCATCCTCTAACAATGCTGCTGAAACAACAAAACCACC
>ML779020.1:498316-512240 GCA_009831015.1 Picea engelmannii | reverse complement strand
CCACACTTATCCCACCGAGAGAAAAGAAGAATCATTCAACAAAGTGCTAGGTATAGCTGGATAAGTGGGTGTCTTTTCCACACAGGACCTGATCAAGAAATCCAAAGGTGCATTAGCGAAGATGAGGTTTATAATCTACTAAATGCCCTCCACAAAATGCCCTTGTGGAGGGCATTTTGCTAATAAGAGAACATCACATAAAATTCTCAGGATGGGGTACTATTGGCCCTCACTTTTCAAAGATGCAAAGAAATATGTCCAGGCCTGTGATAGCTGCCAAAGAGTGGGCCAACCTAATCATAGAGATGAAATTCCATTAAACCCCCAGATAGTACTTGAACCATTTGAAAGATGGGCCTTAGACATTGTAGGACCCATTAACCCCCCATCCAATCAAAAATTTTACATAGTGGTCTGCACAGACTATATGACCAAATGGGTGGAAGCTAAAGCACTCCACAGAGTGACCGAAGAAGCAGTTATAGATTTCTTATTTGAAGACATCTTCATCAGATTTGGAGTGCCAAGAGAATTAGTTACAGATGGAGGACCTCCTTTCACTTCTCATGGCTTTAAAGCCACACTTAAAAAATATCATATTCAGCATAGAATGACTACAGCATACCATCCCCAAGCCAATGGACATGTGGAAAGCACAAATAAAGTAATAGAATCCACTCTCACAAGAATAGTGAAGGAAAACAGAAAGGATTGGTCTCACAGGCTCCCTAAAGCATTATGGGCCTACAGAACTACCTGAAGAAATACTACATGATTCTCTCCCTATGAATTAGTCTATGGAAAGAGTGTTGTCTTTCCTGTGGAATTTGAAATCAAAACCTTAAGGACTACTTTAGCTGTCAACCTCGATTTGACCGATGCACAGATAGCCAGGTTGCAGTAGCTTAATGAATTGGATGAAAAAAGACTAGATGCCATTCATCAGACAACTATGATTCAACAGCAAAGATCAAGCATGACAAAACTATAAAGCATAAGCAATTCCAAAAAGGTAATTGGGCCCTCCTGTATGACTCTCGGTTCAAAGAATTTCAAGGGAAACTACGTACAAGATGGCTTGGATCTTACAAAGTAGACACTGTTTTCCCCAATGGAATAGTAAGGCTCCTCACAATCGATGACTCTAAAACATGGTTACTTGTAAATGGTCATCGGCTCCGTCTGTACCAACGCCCTATTTCCAAAGAAGATTTTAAGGCTACATGTGTGAGAGACTCTCATTACCTCTTTTTAGAGGGGGATCCTACCCCTCATTGCAATTAATTATTTTTAAGTTAATTTCTTTAGTATTAGATTATATTTCGTTTACTAATAATGCCTGTCAAGAAATACCATGTTACAATCGATTTTTGCAGATTCACGATCAAAGAACAGGCCTACTAAGAAAGGACGATCCTACTTCAAGAAGAGGCAAGCTTTCCCATTGCTGAAACACCACTGTTCAACAACTCTTTGCTCTTTCTTCATTGCTGAAACACCACTGTTCAGCAACTTTTTGACTCTCCCCACTGCTGAAACACCATTGTTCAGCAATCTCTTACACCATTTCCCCCCATCGCTATTCAACAACCTTTCACCATTTTTCCCATTGCTGAAACACCACTATCAACAACCTTTCACCATTTTCCCCATTGCTGAAACACCATTGTCAGCAACTTTTTGCCATTTTCCCATTACCAAAACACCATTGTTCCCCAATTCTTCACATTTTCCCATTGTTGAAACACCACTGTCAGCAACCTTTCACCTTCTCCCCATTACTGAAACACTACAGTCTAGCAATTATTCACAGTTTCCATTGACGAAACAACATCATTCAACAATTGTTTCGCCCTTCTTTCTGTTGCTGAAACACCAACTTTTCATCATTTTCTGTCAATAAGCTTCTGCGCTCTCATACTACATTTTTTCCTTTCAGTCAACAAATCCTTGATACAATTCATCTAACAAATCAAAAAGTCTCTGCCACGGCCACTACAGAACTATTATGGACAGGCTCTATATTTTGTTTGAAGTACGAATCAAAAGGTAAACGTGAGGTATGTAAATTTTATGTAAATACAATTAAACTATAGTTAATGAGAAGATTCCAACTCATCATTACCACTCATGTAAAATAATTATTAGCCGCACTTAAAGGGGGGGGAGGAAATATCGAACTTTTTCACATGAATTAATCACCGCCATTCCTATTTACCATCCTTTCGTTTGTTTCACCACCATTTGCATTCCTTCACTCGAAAAACTCACTCTGCACAGAAGTTGTTACTCGAATCTTTGACGGAGTATTTTACGGAGCTATTAGCCATGGGAGGCTCTGTTATACGGTATGAACCCACCACGACAGCCTTGTTAGAACACTATCTCGAAGCCTATCAAATTTTTCTGCAGGTAGGATGGCTCGGTTATTTTCAGAGGCTCCAGTGATTTAATCAATAACAGGTTCTCCAATTTGCTCAAAATCTCAAGGAAAACCATTCCATTGTTCAAGGGGTTCAGATTTCAGTTACAGAAGAGGATATAGCACAGGTTTCGGGTCTCCCTACCAATGGCATTCGCATGTTCAGCCGAAAACATATCATCCTGAATGCCCAGCAGGATTTCCTCTTGCCAGGGGAACAAATTGAACCTAAAGGTCGGGGCGTCTGACTCAGCTCGTTGCCACCTCCATGGCTGGAAGTTGCAAAATTCGTCAAACACTACCTTACCTGCAAAGGCCAATACCAGGTAGTCTACCAGCACGATTTTGTATTTACAGCATGATAGATTGGTGAACATTCCTTATTATTTGCTCGATTGTCTTAAAATTATGTCGCACTACTGTAAAAAGGCTAAATATCCCACCCTTTCACTCACCCATCACCGTCTCATTCAACTTCTTATCCAAAAAGGTTTTGCTCAACAAAACCTTCCATTAAACAATCCACCCATAGATCCCCAAGAAGCTGCTGAAAGTCCTGAAAATCTGTAGGAACAACAACCACAAAACCCTCCAGATTCTCCAGAAATACCTAACAGTCCACCTACAGACCCAATCAGTCCAATTAACCCCCTACCATACCAAGCCCACCCCACACTTTACCAGAATCATCCACTCCTGCCCTTCATATTCTTAGCGATGATTCTGAACCAGACAATTCTCCCTATCCCATCATTGAGGAAAAACCCCCACGTAAACGAAAGCAAATTCCTTTCTTTTCTCTCTTTTTGCAAAGAAAACGAACAAGGGCCTCAACAAGGGCAGCCACTACTGCCACTTCCCTAGACCCCCAAACCATCTGACTAATACCCCGTACACCTCTAACCTCCCAAATGCTGGAATCTTTACCTATTCCTCCCACGGGCACTGAAACACAAGAACCAGATGCCCAGTATGTTGCGACATCATCTGTTTCAAACCCAGTAGCTGAAACACAAGAACCAACTACTCATTTAGTAGTTGAAACACAAGAACCAACTACCCATTTAGTAGCTGCTCCACAAGAACCAGTTATTCATTCAGTGGCTGAAACACAAGAACCAACCATAGCTGTTACACAAGAACCAGCTACAGTTGAAACACAAGAACCAGCTGCTGATATTGTTATTGAGACACAGGAATCATATGCCCAGGGAGCTGCAACATTACTTTCTTTACATCAAGAAGATGAAACACAAAAATCAACTACTGATCTTGTAGTTGCTCCACAAGAACCAGCTAGTGAGGCTGTGACTGCTACACAAGAACCAGTCACTCCCCAACCAGAACCAACAATGGCCTCTGTCTTACAAGAAAATGAGTTCCTAAGGTCTGAACTAGAATCCTACAAGCAAGAGCTAGCCATGGCAAAGGAAGCCTATGAGAAGGAACTTAATTTGTACACCCTAGCTCGCATAGAAACCATGTCAGAGGGAACTACAACAGAGAATCCATGTAGAGAATATATGTGCAGTCAATGTGGGGACATCTACTATCAAGCAGGCTACAAAGTAATTCAAATTCCAATGCTAGGAGCTTCCCCTGCACCTTCGATTGTTGCAGTCAAAGAAGAACACCCTGTTGTTACACAAGAACCAGCAGGACCTTCCAAAATTAAAACTGAGCCCTGGCCTGCAACAAATGTCAAAACTGAAACCCCTTCTTTTGTTAATAAAGCTGTACAAACATTGCCTATTGATGAATCTGCACCTCCCAGCCAGATCAATACCCAGACCTTTGTGGAACAAGCCACTCAGACCCTACCACAACCTACTACTTGCAACGCTGAAACACAAACTCAGCCATGGGATGAGCAGACAATAATACAGAAATGGAAAAAAGAGTCTGTTGTTACACAGGCCAAAAGCCTGCAGGAACACAGACAAATCTGGATAAATCATATCTACTCAAATTGGGAAGCTTTCGAGCAAACATGCCAGGAATCTCGTACCCTTAAGAAACAAAATAAAGAGATAAAAGGCAGATTGCTCCTGATATTTGACTTGGCACAAAAGCTATTGGCTACAAGGAAACCATTCTGCAATTACTCTCTATTCCTAATGGAACGACTTACATGGTTTCAGATCAAATCAGTCAAAGAAGGCAGACCCCATGCAGTATTAAATCCAGCAGATTTTATTAAAACCTTTGCAGAAGCCTCTGCTATGGATCAACACCTCCTCTGTGAGGCATATTTTCATAATGAGGCCATCCCTGAGAACATGCAGCTTAACCTTAACCCTCTGGTCGGTGACATCTAGATTCGGGCACTCACCTCCTTCCTTAACAATCAGATTATATGGCAGGATGACTTCCTAGATGCCAAGCACAATGAGGATAACCGCCTTCTCTGGATAAGGCTAGAGCCACAAAATGCTTCCACCTTTGTTACAGAATATTATCAGTTTTTAAAGAAACCTGGGATGACTCAACACACTCAGCAATTACAGACATCAGTGTTTCAGGAGTGTCAACATTTCATTAAATCAACAGAGATTGCTGCCCTACAGGAAAATAACATGTTTTGGCAACAATCTACTGAGAAAAGACAGGAACACAATCCTTTTAGCCCCACTAATCTTGAGATAGCAATTTCCAGGGTACCTAGCTACATCAAGTGTGTTCAGCAATGTGTTGAAAGATGGATAGGGTACCAGTTTCATTTTCCTATCCTCTGGATTCCAGCAGAGAAATATCAAGTCCATTATAAGTTGCCCAAGAGGACCGAAACAACAGCTTGGCAAAGGTTACAACGCGTTCAAGGGTTCAGAGCTCCAACAGACATCACCTTCCATAGCTACTGCTTGAGTAACTTGCATGCTCAGAGTCGGTATTCAGATTCTGACTCAGAGTGAAGTTGCCTGAGGACATGCAACATTTTAAGTTGGGGAGGATGTTAGGACCATACAATGTACCTTTTTGGCCACAGTTTTTGCTATCTTTACACCTTGTTTCACTCACATTATCACCTTACCCTATCTTTCCAAAGGTATATAACTCTCTTCTCTTTACTATATGTTTAATTCATTTTGCATATAATTTTACATTACTCTCGTACTTAACCATTGATCAGAAATGTATAAGTGTTGAAACAGTTCGAACTACAGATTAGCATTGAGGCCTGTTGCTGAAATAGCAAGAAGTTGTTACACAGTCCGTGGTCAATGATGCTTAAATAGCAAGAAGCTATTACACAGTCCATGGTCAACGATGCTGAAACAACAACTCACACAGATTGACCACAACAACCGCACCTTGAGCTAGCATTAACCATCGCTGTTGTCTGAGATCAAATTGTTGAAACAGTCAGAATGCAAATCCTGTGGCTGAAACACCCCACGATTTGCAATGCCGAAACAACATACAACAACAGTAACAAGAAGACAAATAAAGAAGCTATTACTCTAGCTGCAACAACAACACCTCACTCAGCTCTTGTAATAGCATTCTGTTGCGGGAGACTAGGATATCCTATTCCAGTTTAGAAAGTCGATCTGACTAATAATATGACTCAGATGTACACCTGTAATTTGTTGATCAAATTGTATCGAAGGGATTCTCCTCTTTAAACAAAAGGAAATCATCACTAGAGATCATCTTCTTTTTTCTAAGAAAGGATTTCATAGAGAGGGACATGTTTCACTTTAGATTGTAATGTAACACAGTTGACAGATGAATAAAAGATTGTTCTATGCATTTTCCTCTAGTTCCTTTTGTTTTAGGGGAATCTTGTGAGAAGGGAGGGCCCACCTTCTTCACAATATTCACCCATTAGCTTTGTAGAGTGTTAGTGTTATTTTTGTTTATGCCTTGATTAAATTCTGTTTTGTTGAAAGACTACTTTACTGAACTCTGTTTTGCTGAAACACTACTTTACTGAACTCTGTCTTGCTGAAACTCTGCTTTATCAATTGTTACATTGTTTTCATATGATTCATGCTTGGGTAACTGTTAATCATTCTAGCTAGCAATCCTGCTTGGTGAATTTATGAAATCTTGGTAATCAGGGACAGGTGCCGAAGATTCCTGCTTCGGGAATAGGGTCATGTTCTCTATTAGAGATAGTTAGCCTTCAGTGTATGCCAATTATTTTAATGAGTTCATGAAAGTGTGCTAATCAGAAACAGGTGCTGAAGATTCCTGCTTCGGGAATAGGGTCTTGTTCTCTGTTAAGAGATAGTTAGCCTTCAATGTGTGTCAATTATTTCGATTAAGCAATGAGTTCATGAAGTGTGATGATCGGAAACAGGTGATGAAGATTCTTGCTTTGGGAATAGGGTCTTGTTCTCTGGTTACAGAATAGTTGGTCTTTCCTGTTGCAGCATCTTGTTGTTATTTTAATGTAATCCGGGATTCTTCAATTAATCATTTCTTTAACTTTGAGCTCTACAATAGATAGGTTGCTTTCCTGTAATTCAAGTTAGAACTTCAGTTTTTTCAAGGCAAAGTGTGATTAATATGTTTTTACTACAACTCTAGGTTGCTTTTGAGATTGAGCATATATAGTGCGTGATTACCTTTGAAATAAACAGACTTCCCTGGGTTGACAATTTATTCAGCACTTGATTGTTTAGTTAAATAAGCAATTATAGTGACCAACAATGAACAAGTGAGTGTGTGTCCAAATGAGGCACTAACCTCTCTTATTTATACAATCTGGTAGGTGTGAACATAAGTGTCTTTTCACTGGCAGGGCCGACTTCTCATTCTAGGTGGTTATAACCACATTTAATTAATCTGGGGGGGCGACTTCTCATTCTGCTTATTACAATTAGGGTTTGATCAATCCATAAAACAGGATTTGGTCATTTACAATACCCGACATGATCAACCTGCAAAAGGGGATTGATCTAATGAATAATACATCAATAATAAATAGAATACTCTTTGAAGTTACAATATTTCAACACTCCCCCTTAACAAGAATGGTATTCTACAACATCAGGCGAGAGAGAGGAAAACATCATCAACAACATATTGAAACACCGACTGGTATATATATAAATCATCGAAAGTTTTTCTCATCATCAATATCATCATTCTTAACAAAGAGATGGAATGGTATCATCATCTGCATCAACATGGATTGGTATAAAAACTAATACATCATCATCACAGCACAAGGCTGGTCACATCATCACAGCACGAGGCTGGCACATCATCACAGAATGAGGTTGGCACATCATCAGAGCATGAGGATGGCACATCATCACAATAGTTAAGATGGCACATCATCACAACAATTAAGCTGGCACATCATCACAACAATTAAGTTGGCACATCATCACAACAATTAAGTTGGCACATCATCACAACAATTAAGATAGCACATCATCATAGCAATTAAAATGACACATCATCACAACAATTAAGCTGTAACATCATCACAACAATTAAGTTGGCACATCATCACAACAATTAAGCAGGCACATCATCACATCAATTAAGTTGGCACATCATCACAACAATTAAATTGGCATATCAACACTACTCCCCCTTTTGAGGGAGGTCCTTTTGGACTATACCAAGCTTATATCAAAAGTGCTCAAACTTTACACGAGATAGAGGCTTGGTCAACACATCAACAACCTGTTCATCTGTGCTAACATATTGGAGCTTTATGGTTCCTCTCTGCATCATCATCCATGTCACAGATGTAGTGATATTAGATCTCTATGTGTTTTGACTTGTCACGAAATACAAGATTCTATGTCATCTTTATGCAGCTTTGGTTATCACATAATATCATGGCTGCTTCCATCTCTAGGTCAAATAGACCTGTCAACAACTTCCGAAGCCATATGGATTCACAACTGGAAAAACATGCAACAATGTATTCTGCTTCCGCTGTGCTGGGAGAAATTCTTGATTGCCTCCTACTCTGCCATGAGATCATGGTTGATCCCACACTGAAACAACATCCTAAACTGCTCTTCCTGTCAGAGACACTTCCAACCCAATCTGAATGAGTGTACCCACTTAGTCTCAAGTCATGATCTCTATCATAATTGAGACCACAATCTAATGTACCCTTAAGGTACCTCATCACATGTTTTGCAACAACTAGTTGAACATGTTTGGGTTCTACCAAAAACTAACTCAAAGTGTTCACAACAAAACATAGATTTGATCTGGTGTTCGTCAAATACATCAACGATCCAATTATCTATCTATACAGTGTGGCATCAATCAATTACGACGAAGTGTCGACCATAAGCTTCAACTTTGTTTCCATGGGTGTTTTCATGGACTTGTACTCCAACATATCAAATCTCTTCAGGATTTCAACTGCATACTTCCCTTGGTTAAGGAAGATTCTCTCCAGGCTCTACCATACCTCAAGACCTAAGAAATAATGCATTTGGCCAAGGTCTTTCATCTCAAATTCTACAGCGAGCTTCTTCTTACATTCGGTGATGAGATTTTCTTCTCCGGTTAAGAATAAGTCATCCACATACAACAACAATATAATTGGATCATCATTCATAACCTTGAAGTAAAGATTAGAATCTGATTTACTCTTGGTAAAGCCCAAGCTCGTAAGAAAATTGTCTATCCTTCCATACCAAGCTCTAGGAGCTTGCTTCAATCCATACAGAGCCTTCTTCAACTTACAGACATGAGTCTTCCTGTCTTCAACTTCAAATCCTTGAGGTTGTTCTATATACACGTCTTCTTCAATGAAATCATTTAGGAAAGCTATCTTTACGTCCATCTGGTGTAACTTCTACTTCATCTTAGCTGCAAGGTCTATGATGGTTCTGATCGAAGTGTATCTGGCTATAGGAGAAAATGTCTCTTCATAGTCAATCTTTTCCTTTTGAGAAAATCCACGAGTGACAAACCTTGCTTTATAATTCTCAATACTTCCATCGGTAGCATGTTTTATTTTGAAAATCCATTTGGAAGATACCACATCCTTGCTCTTTGGTCTAGGAACTATTTCCCATACATAATTCTTTATGATGGATTGGTATTCTTTTGTCATGGCCTCTAACCATTCTTTCTTCCGAATGGCTTCTTCAAAGCAGGTAGGCTCCTTCTCTAAGAGATAACACATCAAATCCATATAACTAGAGAATGAATTAGGTCTCTTCACTTGTCTCGTGGTTCCTTCGGGGATACCATACTTCTCTCCATATTGAATAAGTTCCCTTGCCCAAGATGGATTTCTCTTGTGCGAGATCATCATCTAGGGAGGTTCTTGAAATTATACTATGTCATGATCTTATAGAATTTCCTCATCAAGGGAAGTTAATACTTCCCTCACCAGTTCTGCATCTCCGGGAGATACAAGTTGCTCTTCATATACTTCTTCAAGTTGGGATCTTCTTGATTTCTTGAGTGCTGCATATTCATCAAAGGTCACATCCCTTCTGATCTCAATATGATGGTGACCTGGTATATAAACTCTGAATGCCTTGAAGACCTCACAATATCAAACAAATATTCCCTTCATTCCTGAAGGGTCCAACTTGGTTCTCTTCTCTTTTGGAATATGTACAAATACTAGGCAGAGAAATATTTTGAGATGGCTTACTTTTGGATTCTTTCCAGAGAACATCTCTTCGGGGGTCTTGAACCCAAGTGCACTATGGGACAATCGGTTTTGTACATATACTATTGTTTTTGCTGCTTTTGAAAATAAGCACATAGGAAGATGTTGATCATGAATCATGGTCTTCACTACTTCCATTATAGTTCTATTCTTTATTTCTTCTTAACCATTTTGTTGAGGATTGTAGGGAGTGGTGAGCTCCCTCTTGATCCCGGCATCTTTACAAAAGCTTACAAATATTTTGAGGTGTATTCTACTCCATTATCTGACCTGAGTATCTTGATCTTTCTTTCATAAAGATTCTCTATCAAGGCTTTGAATTCCTTGAATTTACTGAACACTTCATCTTTTGATTTCAAAAGGTAAACCTAGGTTTTACGAGAATAATCATCAATAAAATATACATAGTATACATACCCACTGATGGAGAATGATGGCATTGGGCCACACACATCTGAGTGAATGAGTTCTAAGACTCCTTCTGCTTTATTGTCTCTCTTTGGAAAAGGGTTCTTGATGTTCTTCCCTTGTGCACATCCATTGCACACACCTTCGTGGTTAACCTTGAGTTCTGGTAGACCTGTGACTACTTTGCATACATACGGTAATGCCTTGTAGTTGATGTGGGATAATATTCTATGCCAAAGTTCACATGGATTCTCAATGGCATGGGTCATGGCTACTTCTGAGTGACCCTTTAGCTTATATAAGCCACCTTCTTCTTTTCCAATAACGATTTCTTCTTTCATGGTTTTTCCTTTAGCCCACATAAGAACTTCTCCATCTATAAAGGCAATTCTGAAGCCTTTATTTTCTAAAGATGATATGGGGAGTAGGTTCTTTTTCAAACCTGGTACATAGAGTACATCCTTCATCTTCATTGGAGTCCCTGAATTAAGCTTGTAGTTTGATTCTCCTACTCCCTTGATAGGGTATTGATAATCATCTCCAAGTGTAACTTTCTGAGAAAAAAAAAAAATTGAAAGGCAAGAGAGAATATCTCTTTGACCTGTCATGTGCTTGGAAGCACCACTATCAATGATACTAATCCATTGAGGGTCGAGATTAATACATAGTCTTCAATTCATTATTTTATCAACTTCGTGGGTGGCTCTTCATCTTTAACTGCATGGGCATGATGCCTCTTGTTTTTCCTCTTTTATTATTCTCGTCTAGCTAGACAATGTCTCGCAATATGTCCCATCTTGTCACAATGGTAGCATTGGTAAGATGAGAAGTCTCTTTCTTTTCTTTGTCCTTTCTTTTGGAATCTCTTAGGTTGAGATTCTTTATGTATGAATGTGTTTTGGGTTTGAGATTCTTTATGAGTTTCTTTCTGGAAGTAAGACTTATTTCTTCCACCTTTAGTGTGAGTAGCTAGGGCTTGATCTTCATCTCTTGATAGTAAAGCTTCTCGGTTAGCTACTCTTGATTCTTCTTGAATACATTCTTCCCAAATACTGTCAAATTTTAGTTTCTTCATTCTGGCACTAACATTTTGGATGAATGCATCCCATGGTCTTGTGAAACCATTAAGGGTCGTCATTATGTGTTTGTCTTCATCTATAGTATCTCTAATTGCTTCTAGATGTTTCTTTGAATTGAGATATTCTGGAGAAATATTCCTGGATCGATTCTCCTTTCTACATCCTTGTATTCTTGATTTGAGTTCTTATATTCATCTTCCGATTTATGTTATTTCCTTCATATAACCTGGTTAGGTCCTCAAACATTTCTTTTGGAGTATTCTTTGAATACACTTGAGGAATCAAGTGATCTTTGATAGAATCCACAATGATTCTTTTGGCCCTAATTATGGCATTTTGATGTTTTGCTTTATCTCCAGTATTGACGGGTTTTGGTACTTCTTATTTGACGAATATTGATAGGTCATTCTCTTCAAGAACGAGTCCAATCCTATACTTCCATGTACAAAAATTTTCCACATCTTCTAGCTTGTCAACAAGCTTAGTGCTTGTAGACATCTTTTACTTGGAGTTAGGAAAAAGACCAAAAAATGAAAATGCTAAAAATTGAATTATGAACTTACTAGGAGGTGTGCTTGGCTGAGGCGAGTAGCCTGGTGTGGTTAGATTTCATATAATCCAACTTTTACCCCTTCAAACTTAATCAGTGGATTTCTGGACTGGTGCTTCTGGTTTTTTGGTACTTCTGGTACTCTAGTACTTATGGTTTTCTGGTACTTTGTGAAAACTAGGGTTTCACTTTCTAGGAGATCTAGGCACTGAAAAGTTGTGCTGAGGATGCCAAAGTGATCCTTGAGGAAGGACACACTTTTCTAGATGGTTTTGGACCTGAAATTCTTCTTCAATAAAAGGCCTAATTTGCATGTATGAAAACAGTGACATTTTTCTTCTTCTTGTGAAGGATGCTCTCTTCAGCTTAGCTCTGATATCATGTTAAGGTTTAAGTTATTATTAGGTTTCTTTTCAATTTACTAGATAACAATAACATATATAGGATCACTGAGAAATACACAATCACAAGAGACACATAATTTATCCTGGGAAACCCTCATGGGGGAGAAAACCCAGCCAAAACTTCCTTAATATAGATAACCATTACAATGCCAAGAGATAACTCAAACAATACAGAAATTCCTCTCCCAAGAATGTGCCTCCCTCTCTCTTCCTTCTTCTCCAACTGCAACTCCAAACTTGCGCTCTTATGAACAAATGAGTGTGTGAACAAATGAGGTGCTAGCCTCTCTTATTTATACAATTTGGCAGGTGTGAATGGAAGTGTTTTTTCACTGGCAGGGCCGACTTCTCATTTTGGGTGGTTATAACCACCTTTAATTAATCTGGGGCTCGACTTCTCATTCTGCCTATTACAATTAGGGTTTGACCAATCTGCAAAATGGGATTTGGTCATTTACAATACCTGACATGATCAATCTGCAAAAGGGGATTGATCTAATGAATAATACATCAATAATAAATATAATACTCTTTGCAGTTTCAGTATTTCAACAATATGGACGATTCATAGACCCCTTATCTCTATTTGAGCATGACATGTGTTACCCCCTAATGAGGACACGTGTCACCCTTGGCCCTCACTGCATGTCAGCTTCTAGTTCATGCCCACCGGACCAACGTGATTGGTGACGCAACCAGGACTTCGGGAGTTCGGGAGATTTGGGGCATAGTATAGTGGAGAGACATTCAATGTCGATTGTCGAACGCCAAATGTTCAACATCGATCGACGATCGTCGAACGCTGATGTTCAACATAGAACATCGATTGCCAATTGTCAAATGGCCAAGGCTACGTGGTGCAATCTCGAGGCCCTTCGTAACTTCACCAGTTTGGCACTCTAGAGATATCACATGGTGGAGCAAGAAATATCTCCGAAGCCCGAATCCCCCTTTTTAACTGTAGGATCTTGATGGATGATGTGGACCGTTGATTCCCTTCATTGTTCGACGATCTGGGAATTCGACCTTCAAGGGGAACGTCATGCAACACCGTTGGAACTCCCGAAGTCCGGGAGTTCCGAAGTCTCGAAACCTTTGCTAAGTAGTCTTTTAGCTCCCGATTTTCAGCTCGAGGTCACGAGGAGGAACCTGCTAGTTGGTTTAAGTGTGTAGTGGTAGACATAAACTTTAGGTGAGCAGAAGAAGAGGGATTTCCTTAGTAAGGTATCGGAAATGAACCAAGGAAAAACAAAACTTCGACGCCCCATCCCTTAGATGTTCCTCCAAGGGGTTGGGTGTGTTACAATTACCCCTTTTCTTGTTGAATGGGCATATTTTAGAGTTTTTGATGTGGTTGTAACTTCTATACATCCAATGTAGAAAGTTTTTCTATCTCAACCTTTTATAATTTGTATATTTAACATGTTTATGTTTTTTTTTTTTTTT
>ML779020.1:456159-480254 GCA_009831015.1 Picea engelmannii | reverse complement strand
TTAAAAATGGGGATAAAAACATTCCCTCTAATTATAGGACCATTATGATTAGCCTAATTTTAGCCAAGCTTTATGGAATTATTTTGGAAAAGAAGATTATCCTTTGGCTAGAAAGTCACGGTAAAAGAGCTAAAGGCCAGGCCAGGTTTAGGAGATATCATTCAACTGTGGACCATCTTGTTACATTTAGGATCATTGTAGAGGAGTTCTGCAATACTAAAACCAATCTTTTTTGTTGTTTTGTTGACTTTAGAAAAGATTTTGACATGGTTCCTAGGAAAAACCTTTGGAATAGGTTGGAAGAGATAACAGTGTCTCTCGAATTGAGGGTTGTTGCAATAAGGATGTATGAGAACGTTATTGTCAAGTTTAAAAACATTGAGGGCTAGTCAAAAGAGATTAACTGTAATATTGGAGTCAAACAAGGTTGTCCCTTGTCCCCTACCCTTTTTGGCATATACATTGACAAGTTAGAAGATTGCTTGGAAAAAATAGGTTGTGTCAGCCCTACTCTCATTGTTATAGTCATCAATCTTCTTCTTTATGCCGATGATATTGTTCTTATGGCAAGGAGTCCCCATGATCTTGAAAACCAACTAAGAATCCTCAAGGGTTTTTGCTCCAATATGGGTATCATTGTTAATAGTGATAAGACTAAGGTCATGATTATTAAATCCAATAAGATCACTTATGATGCCTTTGTATATGACAAAAACAACTTGGAGGAAGTGACTTCATACAAATATCTTGGAATTGATATTCACCACAAGCTCAATTGGAATTATAGCATTGAGAAAAGGATTATTGGGGGATGGAAAGCTTATTCTAGGCTTGAAAACAATTGTAAATCAACTGATCTTTGGAGCTGAGATAAGAAGAAACTCGTCTTTGAGACAATTGTTACACCTTTTATTCTTTACGGATGTGAAGTATGGGGTTGTAGTATCTCTCGTGAATCCTGGAGAAAGATAGAGAAAATACAAAAGAATTTTATAGCCTATAATATCAAAATTAAAGGAAATACTTCCTATCCCATCCTCCTCTTAGAAACAATTATCTCCCCCATTGAGACCATGGCTATGACTAGATACCTAATGTATAAGAACAAGTTAAACAACATGGAAGACAAGAGGCTTCCTAAAATTGCTTCAAAATCAAGTCATAACCACCATTGACTCAAGCGAGGATGGCATAAAGATGCCTGGTGTTGGATAAACTATTGGGGAATCATGGAAGACACCATTTTGCAGAATAAAGATACTATTAAAAAAATCGTCAAATCAAAATTTAAGGACAAAATGTGGTGTGATAAAGAGTTAAAGGAAAAAAAGAAAATTAAGGTATTATAAGGATGTAATCAACCCTAATCTAGAAGATCAAAATTATCTATCTATTTTGCCAAGTGTAAAGAAAAAAAAAAGCATTGCTAAGATAAGAACAAATTCTCACGAGCTCATGATAGTGAAACTGGGCGTTGGTCAATTCCTAAAACACCATTGGATGAAACAATGTGTCACCTTTGTGACACTAAGAAGGTTGAAGATGAAAAGCACTTTCTCTTAGATTGTCTAACCTATACCCATATTAGATCTCATTTTCAAAATATTTGTCACACTACCAACCTTCCCAACCTCTTAACTCAACAAAAATATGGTGATGTTGGAAAGTTTCTCTTAATGATTTTTGAGCACATAAGCACAATTCTAAAGAATCACAAATAATCACTTACCCTCTGATAGACCAATTCGATCTTAGTGGACGTTAATAATCATCATCATTATCATAATAAGATATTACGTCTTTTTTTAATGCAAATGTTAGCATCCTCAACTAGAAGTGAAAATATAACAAAAATGTTAGCATCCTCAACTAGAAGTGAAAATAAAACGTTCGTTATATTTGTGAGTAAGATATCTTAAATATCATATAAATAGAGAGAAGTATAATTTGTAACCACCTTTTGATGTTTATTCGTTTTCCTTTTCAAATCTTATCAAATGGTGAGCCCGTCATTTTTAACGAGTTCTACTATTTCGTATACACATCTGACTGCACTCTTGTGATGGTATATTTTGCTTGAGAGGAATCAAGTAATTTTCGAGGAGAAAGTGCCCTCGATTTGGGCAATGAATTGTAAGACTTTAAGAGCGCACAATTCGTGTTCCCATTCTAAAAAATCAAACACTATAAGAAGGAGTTTGATCACCCAATTTGTAGATTACACTATTGCATATTTTGACGGGGCTTCTATCCAGGGTGGATCGATCTATGGAGCCGGGGGTGTCATCAAAATCCCAGACTTCCATGTTCATAGATAGAATATCAATGGTGGGTTCAATACAAACTCCAAAGTGGAGCTGTTGGGGGCTTGGGTAACTCTAATACTTGCAAATCAATGGAAAATTCCTAAGATTCAGTTGATGGGGTATTCTAAGGTGATTATAGATTGGCTAAACCAAAAGGGAAATTTAAATGCTATCGATATTGAAGGTTGAAAGCGCAGAACCAAGGTATTGACTACAATCTTCCATGAAATCAACGTTCATCATATATTCAGGGAATATAACAAGGAAGCAGATCTCCTTTCCAAACAAGCCTTGCTAGCTCCAAAAGGTAGATTAACTTACTATACTTGGGAAAATGGGAAGGTAGGCCCACTATTCCATCAAAATCTCTTCTGAAGTCCGGGATCTTATTAGCTATTTTGGATTTGGTGAGTTTTTATAATTTTGGGTCCTGGATTCATAGTCTATAGTCTCCTTAGTGGAGCTAAACTATTATGTAGTTTGACTTTCTTTGAGTGCTTTCGCTATGGTCCCTTTTGGAGAGCACTTGCTAAGTCTTTAGGGACTGTAGTTATTTGTTATCTAGTTGGCGATAGTATAGTTATTGATGGATCTGTTGTAAATGAGATTATACTCTCATATAATTTCGAGCGAATTTTCTATGGAAAAGGTATACACATCACCATTTAACGTCTAACAAAATCACTACCTTTCTAAGTCATGTATTTACTTTAATAGTGATAGTCTAAGTCATGTATTTACTTTAATAGTGATAGTCTAAGTCATGTATTTACTTTAATAATGATAGTTAGAAATATATTTACTTTAATAGTGGTACTTAAAGGTATGATATATGATAAGGTTTTTTTTATGAGTAGTTAAAGTGAGGTATTGTTATTTTCTTAGTTTAAATTTGCAATAAATAAATAAATTTTTAAGGCATGTATTTATTTTATTAATAGTGGTACTTAAAGGTATGATATATGATAAGGTTTTTTTTATGAGTAGTTAAAGTGGGGTATTGTTATTTTCTTAGTTTAAATTTGCAATAAATAAATAAATTTTTAAGGCATGCATTTATTTTATTAATAGTAGTTAGAAGGTATGATGTGTAAATGGGTTTTATCAAAATGACTAAAGTGGGATATTATTATTTTTTGGTCTACCATCAATTCTAAATTATAATATGTTTGTTTTTTATGGGTCTATTTCCTCAAGTATTTGAGATCATCAAGAAAATTTTATTCAACCTCAGTATTTGAGATCATCGTCTGCCACCCATCTGAGAATTTTATTACCCCAAGTCTTTGAGATCATCGCCTGCCACCCATCTACTAAATAAAATACGTTACTTAAGAAATAGAAAACCTCAAGTTCTACACAATTCATCACGCAGGACAATGGTTAAGTCTCCATTTAACAAATCAAAGAACTTCGATTCTGCATTGCTGGCTGATTAGATTAGACAGTCAATCCTAAGCTCGAATCCCAAAGTACAATAACTATATATATTTTAATGAATGAGAAGCCAAAATTATCAAATTCCCATGTCAACTGCTAAACTGTGGAGTAAATTCCAAAGAAACTCAAAATCCAGGAGGCCATGGACCAGGCATGGATCGTTTTTAATAGATAGTGCTCGCCAGTGGGATACACAAATATTAATAACACCAAAACGATGAAGATAAATGGCAAGTCACTTTCAGCTATCTAAAAAAGAAAAGACTAAAGAAAAGACTATTCAGTTGATACTATTTTTCACATGATTTTGAACAAAATCAAACAAAAAAATAGTAAAAAAAAACTCTCAATATCATTTTTCACATGATTTTGAACAAAATCAAACTAAAAAAGTAACTAAAAAAAATTCTCAATATTATTTTTCACATGATTTTGAACAAAATTAAACGAAAAAAGTAGCCAAAAAAAACTCTCAATACCATTTTTCACATGATTTTGAACAAAATCAAACGAAAAAAGTAGCCAAAAAAAACTCTCAATACCATTTTTCACATGATTTTAAACAAAATCAAAAAGTAACCAAAAAAAACTCTCAATACCATTTTTCACATGATTTTAAACAAAATCAAACGAAAAAAATAACAAAAAAAAAAAACTCTCAATACCATTTTTCACATGATTTTGAAAAAAACAAACGAAAAAAGTAGGCAAAAAAAACTCTCAAAAGATAGAATGTTTAGACCCTAAAAACATGGGTCACGAGATACCATCCCATACACTAACCCAACAGTTAATGTAAACACAGCAGCAGCTGACTGTAACGCCTCAACAGCTCTGCAAAATCTTATTTAGCCACAGCTTTCAGCTTCTCCATATCTTTGGAGAAACTCGGCTAATTTAGAGGCGAAGTGTCAGGAAAAAATAATTAAAAGCTGCCAAATTGCTCCACTTGTAGGGTCTTGCACATGGCTGCTCCCGTCAATCATTTTTGTAACGAATGCCCGCTCTACAAGGAATACACTAAATTAAGCAAAAAGAGAACATTGACAACTTTAGCTTGCAAGTGGAAGCCTTCCTTATCTCGAGGTAGGGCTGACTGGCTGATTTGTAATGAGAAGAGTAGTAGAGTGGAGCCCTCCTTGCTGGACCCCTCCTCTTGCTTTCTGGTGTCAGTTGGTGTACCTGTGAAGGCTACAAGTTTGTTCATTGGCTACAATTGGGAACCCTAATCACTTTCCCATGCAATGGTGTTGTCATGAAGTTGAAGTATCAGTATTCTTTTTTAACTAAATTTAATTAGAAACTTTTATAAAGTTAGGAATGAGCAGACTTTTACCATGGTCTAAGTTTCATGTACTATGGAATATTGTTTACTTTAGCAATATATGAATGAGAAATCTCTATTGTAGGAGTATATTTACGAGAATTCATTGTAAGTAATCCACATTTGGAGAATCTTTGAAATCAAGTTTTTAGGTCCAAAATTGAATGGTTTTAGGAGAGAGACATTTTTGAAATACCAAGGAGAAATAAGTAAGGAGTAGGAATATTATTGTGCACATAATTGTAAAGTATAGGTCTTTGGGACGATTAGTGTAGGTTTTACTTGTATTTTTTATGTTTATGTTTAAGCATGTGAATGGTGAGTTCACTGTGGATAAGTCATTGTTACTGGAGTTTTTGGAATGGAAAAGGTTTTTCATGGAAGAAATTTTAACTTGAAATGTTAAGACCTCAATCTATAATAACATGGATTTATGACAACTTGGTAGGAATAGCATGTGATGTTGGTATCCAATGTATTTTTAAATTTTAAATACATGTTCTTATTAAATTAAAATTTATTAAACAATTTACATCAAAGTCAATAACTTTCCCATGGTGAGTGGGAAAGGGATCTATAATGTAAGGTTAAAGGTTTGATTTAAATTTGGAGATTCTCACTCTACAACAACTTGGTGAACAACTTGATGGGAATGGCATGCAATGCTAATACCTTCAATTTTAAATACATATCTTATTAAATTAAAATTTATCAAACAATTCAGAGGAGATTCTCACTCTTCAACAACTTGGTGAACAACTTGATGGGAATGGCATGCAATGCTAGTACCTTCAATTTTAAATACATATCTTATTAAATTAAAATTTATCAAACAATTCAGAGCAAAGTCAATGATTTTTCAAAGGTGAGTGGAAAAGGGATCTATAATGTAAAGTCAAAAGTTTAAATTTGGAGATTCTCCATATTTGAGAAAACTGGCAAACTATAAGCTCGAAAGCATATTTATGGAAATATATGTTACATATACACTACACATGTAGTTGGGTACTTGCTTCCTGATAAAGATAGATTATTGTACCATATTAATATAAATAGGAAGGGTTCAAATCTCCATGCATCAATAAAAAAAACCATTTATTTTCATTTTATTTTTAAAAAATGAAAAGTAGTAAAATTACATTGACAAAAAATATATATAAAAAATTGTAACTATAAAATATGCAAAACAAGATGTTTGACCATTGAAAAATGGAATTATTAAAGGAATTTAAAAATTATTAAAAGGATTTAACACATATCTAAGATAACAAATTGGTCTCATTCAACAACATGGATACAATACTTTATCTTTTATAATATAATGATATCAAAAACATAATTGTTTACTTATATAATTAATTAATCATTTATATATCAAATCTATATTCAACATTATTCAACATCATTGAATAATCAAAATAAATTAAAAAAAAAAAACTCTCTAAGTCAAAACCAAAAACCACCTTTTGGTTTAAGGTCACATTACTCCATTTTTACCATTTTTCCTGATTTGCTCATTATTTCAATGCATCCAACTATTGAAAATAAAACGTCCATTATATTTGTGAGTAAGATATCTTAAATGTCAAGAATTTCCAATAACTCTCAAACTTTCATCTTCATTACTAAGCATATTATTAGTTACCAATTTAAATTAATTAATTTAACCTTCGAAACAAAAAAAAACTGCAATAACATCCTCACATTAAAAAGAAAACAAAAAACAAAAATATCCATAGCTCATCATATTTCAAAATACTATATAAACCAAGATGATATATTAATCAAACATAGTGACTAAAACAACACAAAAATACCAATTTTGACCACGAAAATGGTTAGAAAACTCACATTGTCATCCACAATTATAGTTCAAAATGATCCAAACCGATAAAATGCATACCAATCCTTCTATAATTATATTCTCACTTACTTCAAACCCATTCCATTGTCATGTTCAAAGTTTGTGACATAAAAGACACTAAACTCATTAGACAATTCTAAACAACCACAATAACATGCATTATCATATCCTTACAAAGTGTAAAGGCTTTACCCAAATGCTCATTCTACCATTTTTCGCATACAAAAAAAATATGGAGAATGTCTTTAACCATTGATGGTATTAATGACGATGTGTAAAATTAAATGCCTTGGGATCACATGGTTTTGTTGGATGGATGGTGAGAAATGTAATTGTTACTCATGTCGACAGAGAATAGTATTCATCTAATTTTGGGGAGTTTTCAATTAATTATTATTACTATTATTTTAATGGTGTTTATTTGAACATTATGGATAACGGGTAGTGAGGAGCCATTGAGCCAATTAGGGGAGAAGAAGATGATGGATGATGCATTCATGGAATAGTTCTATTGCAATTAGTTCCTTTATTTCCCTCCTTCATATATTCTTTCAACAATTCAACTTGCTCAAACGTTAACARCAACACTAACAAGAGCATAATTTTCTCATGGAMAACTTTCTTTCATAGTTCATAGTTTTCTCCCCTTTCTTCCATCTATGATAAGCTATCCACATGGGCAATTAATATTGTGACTAGTCCTTTCCAACCTACCCCATAATAACAGAGCAACAAGCTCACTACTAGGGCCATACCCTTCTTCAAGACTAAGAAACCTCCACATTGATGGGAACACCATGCTTGGGTATTGAACTTGTGACCTCTCGAAGCCCCAAAGGATCAAAAGAGGTTGTGCAAACCATATCACCTATAGGATTTATCCCAATTCACAACTTTATCCTCCATGTCACATGCAATCTTTTAACTAAGTAGGCCTTGTTTGGCACAACTAATATTGGGTAGTATGCATGGCTTCCATTAAGGAAGAAAAGGCCTACTTGAATACCTTATCCCACAAAAGGCATCTTTTTTTAGCAAGGTGGTTAAAGGGGTTGAAATTCATCCACAATTCTCCACAAATTTCGTATATTAACTCATGAGAGCTAAGAAACCTCTAATATTTTCAAAGTATTTGGGCATGGACAATCCTACATAGCCACAATTTTATTGGGATCAACTCACACCCCATCCCCACTTACAATGTGACCCAAATATTCAGCCTTTGAAGGACCGAAATCACATTTGGAATGTTTGAGGAACAATTAGTTTCCCTTGAGGATTTTCAAGACTTGATCAACATGCTCCATATGTGTATCCCATGTTTTTCTATGGATAGATATATCATTAAATAATACAAGCGCAAAATTGCATGGGAAACATCAAAAAATCTTATTCATGAGGCTTTGAAAGGTGGATGAAGCATTGTGAAATCCAAAGGGTATCACTAAAAACACATAATGGCCTTCATTGTGGAAGGTTTTCTTAGGAATTTCCACCTCCTTCATCCTTATGTAGTGGTATCCTGAGCAAAGGTTAAGTTTAGTGAAGAACGTGGCACCATGAAGCTCATCCAAGAGATCATCAATAAATGGGATGGAAAATTTATCTTTGATTATCTTGACTTATTAAGAGCATCAAAATATAGAAACATTCCCCATTTACCTTCTTTCTTCAATATCATGACCATTAGTGATGAGTAAGGTCTAGTGATGTGACATATGTCACCTACCTACAACAGTTCCTGAATAATCTTTCAATTTCATTCATTTGTGAAAAATGGTATTGGTAAGGATGCACATTGGGTGGTTGACTACATATAATCAAGGACATATCATGATCATATCTGCTTGTGAAAGGGGTAAGCCACAAGGTGTGCCAAATGCCTAAAGATGTTATTTCAGGATCAAATACAAATTAGGGTGGATGTCCTATGGTATCTTGTCCACAACTTGGATGACATTGAATAGGGAAATAATGCTAGAGTGGCCTTTCTTCTATAACATTTCCATATTGTGGGAGTCGATAATTTATGAGGTCCAGTTTAGTGAAGAACGTAGCACCATGAAGCTCATCCAAGAGCTCATCAATAGTTTGGATGGGAAATTTCTCTTTGGTGGTCAACTTATTAAGAGCATGAAAATCTAGACACATGCACCAATTACCTTTTTTCTTCAATACCATGACCATTGGTTACAAGTAAAGGCTAGTGATGTGACAAATGGCCCCTACCTACAAAAATTCTTGAATAATATATTCCATTTCATTCTTTTATGTAAAATGGTACTGGTAAGGATGCACATTGGGTGGTTGGCTACATATAATCAAGGGAATATCATGATCATATATTATTCTGAAGGGGGTAAGCCACAAGGTGTGTCAAATGCTTGAAGATGTTATTTCAGGATCAACTATAAATTAGGGTGGATCTCCTATGGTGTCTTTTCCACAACTTGGATGGCATTGAATTGGGAAATAATGCTAGAGAGGCCTTTCTTCTATATAGCATGTCCATATTGTGGGAGTTGATAATTTATGAGGTCCAATTTAGTGAATAATGTAGCACCATGAAGCTCATCCAAGAGCTCATCAATAGTTTGGATGGGAAATTTCTCTTTGGTGGTCAACTTATTAAGAGCATGAAAATCTAGTCACATGCACCAATTACCTTTTTTATTCAATACCATGACCATTGGTTACAAGTAAAGGATAGTGATGTGACAAATAGCCCCTACCTGCAAAAATTCTTGAATAATCTATTCAATTTCATTCTTTTCTGTAAAAGGGTGTTGGTAAGGATGCACATTGGGTGCTTAATTACTTGGAATTAGGGGAATACCATGATCATGCTCTCCTCATGAAGGGGGTAAGCCATGAGGTGCATCAAATAAATGATAATTCTTATTAAGTATCAACTAGAAATCATGATGGCTCTCTTGAGGTGGGTTGTCCATAAATTGGATGGCATTGAATTGGTAAATAAATCCAAAGTGGCCTTTCTTTAATAGTGTTTCCATATGGTAAGGGTTGATAATTTCTAAGGATCCAGGATTGAACCCCTTAAGAGAGTGTTTATGGCCAATTTAATGTATAATTCCTTGAAATCTATGGTAACCAGACCCAATTTTCTTAAGCTCCCAATGTCAATCACAACCACCCATTTCAATAGAAAAAAATTGGGATTTGAGATGATAATCCCCCATTTAAAGTTTCACATTTTCACACTTTCCACCACACTTCATCATATGTCCATTAATGATTATAATTTGAAAATTGTGAACTACATGGACATAACAAACAAGTTCTTCTATCACTCGTCGATGAATAAAATTGTGGGTGTTTCCACTATTAATTAAAACAATCACCTTATGGTGCTTAATGTATCCAATAAATTTTACTGTCTAAGGAGGTTAAATGCTTAATAAAGCATGGAGGGAAATTTAGGGTTCTTCTTGAGGTGGCCAAGGTGGATTCTTTTGGAGGAGAAGGTGAATGATTTGTTAATTCCAAATTTGTGGTGGAATCCTTATAAATTTACTCAAGTTGGTTAGGTTGGAAAAAATCAATTTTATACAATTTTTGTTCCTTACATTTTTTCCCTTTAAAATACCTCTCATCAGAATTGTAACAAAGTTTGAGGTGTTGGAGTTCAACCATTTCTTCATAGGTCAAATTTTGATCCCTTAAGGGCAGAGTAGGGGGGAATGGTTGGAGATTCTAGAGGAGGGAAAGGGAAAGGAATGAAAGATATTTGTCCTATGCATTGATCACCATCTCTACTTCCAAAGCTCCCAGGAGAAAGGTAGCACAATAATTTGAGCCCTTAGAGAAGGTATCACCCAGGAGAAAGGTTACAAATGACTATGCTCTCCTTCAATGCCCGAGGAGTTGGGGGTGTTGCCAAAATTTTATCCCTCAAACGATTGTGTCAGGTCATGAATCCTGACTTTCTCATGATTTAAGAGAAAATGTCTAGCAGTGTTAAGGCAGAGGAAGTTCTCAGACCTTGGCTTCCAGGGTGGTCCTTTTTATCTTTAGACATTGAAGGCCTCTCGGGAGGTCTAATTTCAGCTTGGAGTCCTCATATTAAGGTGATGGATAAGGATATCATTACCTCTTGTCTAGTTATTCAAGATTTTGATGGATTTCTCAAATTCTCATTCAAGTTAATAAATATCTATGGCCTGTATTCTAATCGTTGTCCATTCTGGGAGTAGATCAACGAGTCTGGTGTCTATAACTCTGAAAATATCATCATTGGGGTAGACTTAAATTTTACTCTCTCCTATGAAGTTCAACTAGGATTGGCTTAAGGAGATGGACTGTCAAAAGTTGGTTGATGAGAAATGGAATCATTTGAATGAAGAGTTAGTGACATCTCTCCTCCATTGATTTTTCGAAAACATCTCGAAAATCAAACAAGCTACTTATACATGGGAAAAATCTAATAAGGAAAAAAAATCAACTCTCCTAAGGGAAGTGGAATCAAATCTCAGGTTTCTCATAATTGAAAGAGAAGTAGGTAGTCTGACAGAAGAAGAAGAAGTATTGCTACATTCACATTTGAATAAAAAACATAAATTGCTAGCGGCCAATGAATCCAAATGGCACCAAAAAGCAAGGCCATCTGGATTCGAGAAGGGGGAAATAACACCAAATTATTCCACATATTTTCCAACTATAATAGGATGTTCAACTCCATTTGGGAAATATCATACCAGGAAGGTTGAAAGGTTTCAGAGCTTGATGATATTGTTGGTGCACGTAAACATTTCTTTTCCAATCTCTTCAAGGCTCCAGGTGGTTGTCCCATATCGAAAATCCTTCAAGTCATCAACCTTTTCCCCAAAGCTATCACAAAGGAAATGAATTCCTCTTTATCCACGGAGATCACAAAAAATGAAATTTATGAAACTTTATCTTCATTTCAAAAATGTAAGATACCAGGTTTAGATGGACTCATGGTGGAGTTTTACTTAGGGTTTTATGAGCTTCTCAAGGGGTATCTGCTGAAAGTAACAAAAGAATATCAAAGAACTAGTAAGATAGGGGGTCCCTCAATTCAACTTTTATGTCCCTCATCCCAAAAAATCTAAACCTTTCCTCCTTTGAAGACTTCAAGCCAATTTCCTATTGCAATGCGATCTACAAACTAATTGCTAAGATTATTGCTAATTGCATTAAGCCTATATTTAGCGAGATTATTTCTGAGGAGAAATATGACTTCCTTTTCAAAAGAAAAATTCATGGTGTTGTGTCTATAACTCAAGAAGCTTTGCATTCTCTAAATCTTAAAAAGATTGCCTCTATCGTTATGAAGCTCGACCTCCCTAAATATTTCGACAAAGTTAACTAGAATTTGTAAGGCTTGTTTTGATCCAATGATGAATGAATCTCCAAATGGTAAACTAGATCATGAACTGCATAGAGACCTCCTCCTTCATTGTCCTCATAAATGGATCCCCCTCTCCTTCTTTGATATCATCAAGTGGTATTTTCCAAGGGTTCCCTCTATCTATATTCAGCTTCCTTTTAATCGCGGAACGTATCAGTCTCCTTTTAAAAAAGGATCACAACAAAGGGCTTATCAAAGGCCTAAAAATTACAAACTCATAGATCCTTTCCCATTTATTATTTTTTGATGACGTGATTACCTTTGGTGAAGGAACAATCTTAGAATTTTGAGCTCTAAAGAAAACTATGGATCTATTTTATATGTCTACAAGTATACAATTCAATAGTGCAAATTCTATTCTGTTGGTTCAAGGATTGGAGGAGGCGACTTCAGCAGCCTTAGAAGATCTAATGCCCTTCTCGAAGAAAAAATTAGATGAGAGCCTGAATTATCTGGGATTTTTGCTCAATCCTAATGATTACTTGTTTAAAGACTAGATATGGCTATATAAGAAAATCTAGGCCAAAATCTCATTTTGGGTAGATCGTTGGCTATCGAGGGGTAGTCATTTAACTCTAATAAATTTGTTATTGAGTAGCATACCTATATAATTTTTCCTCCATATCCAAAATAACTAAAGGTATCTTTACCAAAATCGGGAATCTTTGTTTTCATTTCTTGTGGCCAGGAAACAGAGAAGGAGGGATTCCATTGGTGAAATAGTCAAAGTTGGCGATGCCAAAAGAGTTGGGGGGATGGGGCATAAAAAAATTATTATCATTCTCAAAATACCTTGTAGCTAAAATCACATGGAGGCTCTTGCACAATGACATTCTTTAAGGTAGATTCTTTGTCTCAAAATACATCTCAAGTTCATCCATTATTGAATGGATAAGATCACCTAGGAAGAATGTGCATAACAGTTCGATTTGTTGGAAAGCCATGGTCAAGGATTATAATAGAGAACCGTGTGATGTTTCACATGGGGAAAGAAAGAAATATAAGGATAGGAAAGGACCCATGGGTAAATTCAGGGATAGGTTTCAAGTCGCTTGAAGATTTGGTGGAGGATCTTCACGATTGCAGTATTTTCTGCTTAAAGGATGCAGTTGTTGGGGATCTAGGTATTCTTGGAAGAACTATCTAGAAGTTGGCAGCTTCTTTAGATCTAGGAGGTCATAAATCTATTCTCCAGGAGGAGTTCACAAATATATTACAAGAAAAAATCATCTCCCTTCAAGAGGATGAGAGGGACACCCTCTTCTGGATAGATAATGAGAAAACAAGTATATACTCGGCCAAGAAGGGTTACCAAGTGATTGTTGAGGATGAGTTCTGGGGAGAAAGGAAATAGTGGCATTGTTTCATCTGGTCCACAAAGACTCCTATTAAATGAAAAATCTTTCTCTGGCTATTCATGGAAAACAAAATTTTAACCTTGGAAAATGGGCTGAAAAGGGGTTGGGTTGGCCCCAACCACTGCTCTCTTTGTAAATATAGTGCAAAATCAGTTTTCCATCTCTTTATTCAATTCCCCTATGCCGGTCTGGTATGGAAGGGAATAAAAAATATATATCAAACTTAAAATTGAAGGGCCTAGTGGGGATCTTGAAAGTTGGCTTTTGCTCTGAAAGGAGGACAAAGACTCCCAAGCTCATCTTCCCATTCCTTTTTTCTATATTTATTTCATTTTATGGTCAAGGAACAATGTTTTTTTTAACGACACTTTCATTCCATGTGTAGTGGTGGAAAGCTTGGAAGTTAAACAATACATTTTTAACATATATTGGAAGAACACATTATGATTGATATATAATAATAATGGAGATATAATAAATAAATGATAATATATATATCATACAATAAATAACAATAGTATTAATAATATAAATATTCCATATTTAGTATTTCAAAGATATTGAACATATCTCGAGACTATCTCACTAAGATCTTAACTAGGTTGAGGTGTACATATGGTTAAATATTATCAAATAGAAACATGACACATAATCATCCTTGAATTTTATATATCCAAATCAATTGTTATGGTTGACTCAATTCTTTCAAATTTTATTGGTTATTGAATTTCCAACTCGACAAGCATGGTTTTTCTTATAAGGCCCATTTTTGGAGAAAATTTCCTCTAATGAAATCTTTTGTTCAACAACCAATTGCACCTTAGTTAGAGGTTGTACTACAAGAACATGGGATTGATTAACCATTTTGTTCCAAATGGTTTCTCTTCTTCATGTGATTCCACTCAAAGATAGACCAATTGGGCTCACACTTAGAAGCACTGCAAGTTTGACTCGGGACTCGAATTGCAAAATTTTTCAATTGAGGACATTGGCTACCAATTGACTCGCACCAATGTGATGCAAAGACAAACTTATCTCAACAAATTAGATTGTGACTTTGTCTAAAAGATCAAGTATTTAAATTTTGAACAATTGAACTTAAAAAAACTTTGGAATTATTTACCTAGTTGGTCCACATCTCTTATAATCTTAGCTAGGTTTTTTCCAAAGGTACATATTCTCTATTCAAAGCATTGATATGTTGATTTATTTCCAGTTGCTCAATCTCATCAAGTATCATACACTCTAAGCACTTCGACAATTCATATTTGACCTCTCTAGTTTGATCTTCCCCTAACTAAGCATTATAATGATACCTTTGGTTTAGGAAATATGTAACTACATGTATTAATCCAGAAGGATATCAGTGGCCACCCACCTATTCCAACTGGCTCAAAAACAAGTTTTTTGGAAATTAACTATTTTTAGCATTTTTTCGGGTCCTAAACTTCTGGGGCCATTTTGAGGGCCTAAACGATGTTTTTTCATGATCAGAAACCTCAATAATTACTAAAGACTGTATTGAGCCTATGAAATGAATCTCCTCATCAAGACCTTTCCAACGTGCTATCGTGCACTCCAAACGGAGATCGTATGCAAAATGTATGACCCCGAGAAGTTGATGTACTAACTTACCCCAACAGGGCCCACATAACTTTTGGCGCTTCATCTCCTAGGGTTAGGTTTTTGGATGTCTATGGTTTGGAATTATTGTTGATTGTAAAAAAAAATTCAGAGCCTCATTGTACTCATCTTCTTGCGAATGAGCGTAGCCGTCACATCTCTTCTTAGAGATACACTGCCACCATTCTAGCAAGCTTGTTTTCAGTCTACATTTTATAGTTTCATCATATTTCTTATTTGATAGAAGTCATGTTTTACTGTATTTGTGTTAGTATTCACTATGTCTCTATATTAATATGATAAATTTGTGTTTTTATTATGTTCCGCTCATAAATCCAGATCATGTAAAGAGTGATGGAATTGATTGTTCCATCTATTATCAATCTCCTCGATAGGTTCATACTTATCTAATGTATCCTTGTATATTGTCTTTATGTGCTCCTTTTCCTAATCCATAGCCTCATAAATGTAACCCATGGCTAATTTTTCCCCATCCACCAACTATAACACCTTAACAATGGGATTTCCAATTTTCACAACCTCTACTATTTGTTTTCCAAAATGTGTTCTCAAAAAATTTATTTTTGGTGTCTTTTCCATCTTGTTTGTGATCCCACTAAGATCCATTCCATTCATCACTCGAAAACAGTTTTTTCAATTTTTGTACTTAGGAAAGGAGAGATTGAAACATGAGGAAGTGAGTTGCAAATCTTGTGATGAAAGACCTAACAGGGTCCTTTCCCCCATTGTTTTTCCTCATTAGGTTCAATACCCATGAGTTATTGTATATGTATTTTGTAATACTCTTGGAATGGTCTACAATGTTCCTAATCCAATCATGTTTTCCTATCTCCTCAAGCATGGGGTCCAAAAATATGGTTTTGTATTTGGTCTCTAACGTCTTACTAGAAATCACATAGTTAGAGGTATTATCTGTGATGAATTGAAATATATTTTCCTCCCTGACTAACATAACAATATCATCCAAAAGATGAAATAATAGGTTTTGTTCTTTCACCTTACCAAATGCATCAACCAATTTCAAAAACATGGTTCCCTAAGGGAAAGATACAAGGATATTTATGGTTGTATGATTCTTTCCATTAGTCCATCCATCTGACATGATGGTACAACCTGTTTTGACCCATGACTCTTTAATATCCTTTAAGTATTCATCTATGGACAAAACTTCCTTTTGCAAAACATATCCACTCAAACCATGCATACTAGGGACTTTTAAGCCCTTTTTGGAAGCAATAATGAAATCTCACATAGGTTGGTAATAAGGTGAGAAATAAACATTGAAGGAGATATCTGCATCATACTACCATCTAACTATGTAATCAAAAGAAACGTATTTGTATCGCTTCTTCCAATGATTATCTAAGGCGGATTGAGTTTGGCTTGGTTGAGAGGCATTGACAGAGGTGGGGGAAGGTGTAAAATAAATTTGAATGATCTTCTTCTTTCTAGGCTAGCTTTCATGAGGGGGAGGAACATAATCAAAGGGGTCACTAACATTGTTAGAAGAGATAGAGGAAGAGTCGTCAAATTGAACACTAGGATTTTCTCTCATTGTGGCACGTTGTATCTTCCTCTCTATTTAAACATTTATATATTTTTTCCTAGCCTTGTCTTCTTAAAATTTCTCCAATTGGTTTTGAAATTCCAATATAATCGATCTTGACTCCTTTGATGGTGCCTTATATGGGGAAACTTAGCCTCTTATATCAACCAAGTGTTGTTTCAACATGTGAATTCCCCCCATGTTTATGTGTTTCTTGCAATATTTGTAATACTTCTCCTCATTGAAAAGATCAACATGGATACATGTAGGGTATTTGATTGTTGGGGCCATGGTATAATTAAATGTAAAGAAATATAAAAATTCAAATATGAAATATTGCAAACCCTATTTTAATATGAAAAGTTCAAACCTCAAACAGGTAGAATATTTCAACTATAAAACTTAAAGGATAGATTTTAGATATGCACTTTCATGAGAAAAAAAAACGAGAGTAGGTTTAACTGTTAATATACCATGGAATGAGTTCAATGGGTAGTGGACACAGGAATCTAGTCCAAAACTCCTCCAAAATTGAATATGGGTTGTAGTCTCCTCACTTAGATGCCAAATCCACTACAAAGAACCCAACATGATTTCCAAACAAACTTCATGAAGCAGACCTCTTTGTCACTTCACCTGAGCATCCATTATAACACAAATGAATCCATATATTCCTCAAGGGATAAATAGTTATTATTTTTTATTCATGATATGAATTGATATATAATCAGTGTGCATATAAATACATGTAAGGGTGATGAGTCATGTCTTTGGAAAAGGATGTAATTTATCACTATTGCATATTAATGATAAATTACATAATAATTATCCTATAAATATTATTACATGATATTTTCTTTATGACTATTATAAAATGATGTTTATTTATTACATTATGATAATATATGTAATATATTTCAAGTATATTACAAGTCTTCCCCCCTTAAAAATGCTTTATCCTTGAAGCATAAGCAATCAAAAACTTCTCCTTATAGAATGAACAATATTTTGTAATTGTCATCAATTAGATATAGTCGAGGACACAAGGAAATATTACTTTCAAATCCCTGAACGATACCGGTGCATCGAAAAAGGATGAATACATCCAAACTCAATTATTTTCTTCCTTAATCCTTAATTCCCGATTATTGCATATTTTTCTTTATTTCGATTCCATGTATTGTTGTTGTGGCTTCTCCAATTTGTAGTAGTTGTTCGACTCTGATAATGTCTTGTTGAATAATGGTTTTGGGATGCCCCATTCCTTGAATATTGATGAGTAGTTCATCTTCTTCTTTGATAATGTCAACTTCAATCTTCTTTTCTTCCTTGAAAACTTCCTTGGAAATGAGGGTGTCGATATTGTTTCACATGCAGTGGTTTTCCTTCATTTTGCATGCCCATTACATCTATCTTCTTTGTAGACATAGTGGCACCCTCTATCCTCTTTGCTTCATCTTTGATTACTCTGCCCCTAGAGATAATACCATTATATTTGAGATGCGCATTCTCCAAATGGAGTTCAACTTCTTCAAGTATCTTCCAGTGACCTTGAATCTTATTTTCTTTATCCTTTTGAAGCTGCAATGTGATCCCATCTATCAACTTTTTATGACCTTCCTTAATTCTAGATTGCATTTTTTATTTTACCACATCAGTATCTAGGGATTCTTCAATCTTCTTTCAAATTTCCTCTTCAATTTTTTTGATAGTATCCTCTTAAATTTTTGTGGTAATATATTCATCCATATTCTTTGATTTAGACTCCCGTAAATTCCTTTCCACCTTCTTAACATCATTAATAAGTTCTTGATTATGCTTGCATAAACTTTTGATTTCTTTATTCTTCTTTTTCAACTCTTCTTTTGACTCATAATTTTCCAATTTTTCTTTGCTATTATTTCTTTGCTTTAAGTTTTTAGCCTCCTTAATGATTGATTCATTAAAGGGTTGCATCTTATAGAATTGTTCACCCTTGTTCTTAATTTCTTCTTTTAATTCATCGTTATTTTTCTGTAAATTGGAAATTTTTTCTTTAGATTCATTGAATTCATCTTCAATTTTATGCATCGCTTTCATTTTCGAGTCTTTGATCCTTCCTATTGAGGTCGATTTATTTGCAATTTCATCTTTTGGAAGTTCTTCCAGTGATACAACTTCATTAATAACAATATTAGGTTTTTCCACATTGATTGCGTCAATGTTAGTACCCTTGTCCTATTGATACCGAGAGGGTCGATGAATCAGTATCAAGTAAAATTTAAGAAATTTTTCAACTTATACTTAAACCATTCAATTATATCCAATGAGAAATGAACAATAGTATAAGAGTTACACTAATACACCACAATACACCATGCACGATATATGAGAAATAATCAATAGTTATTGTTCAAGGGAAGTAATGACTTCCAAAGGTAACTACAGCTTCCAAATATAAAGGGAGGGATAAACCTCCAAAAGGAATATATAATCCTCCAATATCAAGAGAGGGTTGACCTCTCCATCCTTGCCCCTTCCTTCCACCCAATAATATATGAGAGATAATACAAATTTACATTAAATTATCACCATGAACCAACCATCACATAGAACCTGATAATGCTTCCAGAGACTTCTTCAACTTATGAAATTCTTCACTTCTTGGAATACTCTGATACTATAGATAATATTACTCAATGTATTCTCTAAAACTCCTCCAAGTTTCACTCCTTGAATCCTCCAAAAAAAAGGAGTTATTGAGAAAATGATAGACCTTATTCAATTATGGTTTATTCATGAGCGTGAACTTGTACAGAATGCCCCGTACTCAATATTTAACATCATTTTTTGAAATTCGCACACAGGAAACTAAAGCCTGTACTCTTTCCAATTAAATTTGTCTCACTTCTTTTGGATTCTCTATGAATAAGTTATGACTATTTTACCTGGAATACCTATTTATGACTAGCTTCAAGACCAGTCAAAAAACCTATCTTCCACATTGTGTATCTCCAAACTTATAGGGAATAAAGAGCTGAAATTTTTACCATAGGTACCTAGATATGTCTTCTCAATTCCATACCAATTTCACCATCTAAATCATTCTACAAAAAATGTTATAGCGAAAAAGGTAAGATGACCTGTAAATAACATACCTTAGAACACATCACCAAAAGACTTCATCCTCCCTTGAAATCCGACCTTCTTTACTTCAGATTTCCTCTGAAATTCAACTTATATCTCCTTGTTCATTAACAAACTTGTGTGTGTTGAAAAAACGAATGTTTAATGAGATGTATTTATACCCTTTATGTCACTTTCTTTTAACATTAGGGTCGACCTGTACTTCCTTCTTCAATTCACTTTATCATCTTCAAAAATTCATTTCTCCTCAAACATGAGGATCCACGTGAAGTGCCACCTACCACCGGAAACAAAATGATATATAATATCCATCCATGGGTGTTTTATTTGCATGTGCATTGTCCTTCATGTCCAAATACCTTCATCAATCTTGGGGTCCAAAACCAATGACTAGGGTTGACATCAATGACAACAACCAATCTTCCAACAATCTCCCCCTTTGTCATTGATGACAACACTCATGCTCCCCCTATCATCGTGATCCCAATTTCTCTCCCCCCTTTGAAATCAATGGAAAAGGGTAGGGTTTCTCCCCTTGATTTCAATGGCATAAGGTGACCCTTTTCTTTGGGCCTGCTGCCCCTGAACATGTGGTACTCAATAATACTTCATCCTTATTTTTGGTCTTTGGGACCTTTTCTTCCTTGGAATCCTTTTGTGTGTCTTCTCTCTTCTCTCTCTTCTTCATGTCTAGAATGTATATGTTTTTTGGTCTTCTTGTTGCAGTTGCAACCAATCTTCCTGAGTTATTTTCTCTAATTTTACATTTTCGGGAGTCAAATGTAAGAGTGTATGCTTGATCACATATTTTGCTAACACCGAGGAGATTATGCTTTAGATCTTCAACCAATATGACTTTTTCTTCTTTTACATTTTCACTTCCAAGATTTACAGTTCCTTTTCCAAGTATTTTGGTAGATGAGTCATCTCCAAATGCAACATTTCCACCCTTTTTCTTCAAGCTGAAAATTTTTCTTTGATCTCCAGTCATATGAGATGAGCACCCACTATCAATGAACCATTCATCTTCTTCTTTGCATTCTTTAGCGACCAATGCTATTCGACAGTTTTCATTGTGTGGAATTTCTTTCCTTTTCCATGTTGTAGTTGGTATAGGGACATTTGGCATAGGATTATCTTCCTTCATTTCTCTGCAATCTCGTGCTTTGTGACCAAGATTATTGCACTTGTAGCATACAATATTTTGACCCATTAATGGGTCAAATGGATTATAATTTGTGTTGACAGGTCTACGAACATTTCCATATCTACTATTTGCACCATTCATGTAGCTTGTGTAGTTATTCCTTTCATTGATTCTACAATTGATTTCCCTGTGTCCAAAATTTCCACAAGTATAACAATGTCCAAGAAAGAAATTTTGATACCTGGGAGTAAGTGATATTCTTTGTGGTGTGGTCTATTTGGGTTCACGATCTATTCTTCCATAGTTTCCTTCATAGTGATTTATTTCATACTTGATGGGAGAGGATCTTCTTGATGTCTCATTCCTTCTGAATTCTAGTCTTCTATCTTGTTGTTCAACTTGCTCTGGAGTGTTGGTTTCATCCTTTTCATATTTCTTCTCTTGTTTGTTTTCTTCAAACTGTCATTGTATCCTAGTCCTGTCTTGTCGTTTAGATATCTTTGACTGCTAAGGATCTCATCTATTTTTTCAGTGTTTTTTTCGAACTTATTCAACTTTTCTATTGTCAATAGTACCTCCCCTTTTGTGTGATCCAATTCTACTTTCAATTTCTCATAATATTCTATTTGTTCCTTCAAGCTACCAATGGTCTTTTCAAGCCTGTAATTCTCTTCTTCACAACTACTCAATTCACCTTTTAGTATTATGTTTGTGTTTCTGAGCTTGTTATTTTTAGTTTCAACATGATTCAACTTTTCAATATTCTCATCTTCTTGATCACTCTCTACATTGTCTTTGTATCCCCAAAAGGAATCAAGGTTGGTTTCTTCATCTGAATCTTCTTCAGAAATGATTTCTTCTTCTTTAGAACTCTTGTGATCATCATCCTGGGTTTCTTGGGTTATGAGGAGGACTTCTCCTCCATCATTATCTTCTTCATCACTCTCATCTGAGGAGATGTCATCATCCTTGGAGTAGAAGCTCTTTTTATTGTTGAGACTTCTCTTTTTATAGTAGCAGTTTTCAACCATATGTCCTATTCTACCATAGTTAAAGCATTTGAGAGGAGACTTACCTTTGTATATTCCAGTTCCCTTCTGTAACCTTCTTACAAATTTTTTTATTTCTTCATCAAGGTCATTATCCTTGTATTTTGTCTTCTTTATGGCTTTAAAGGCTGCTTCATTGTTTAGTTGGTCACTTTATGTAACTGTTCTCATTTCATATGCTATAAGAGAGGCATGTAATTCATTCATTTTCATTTTGGTCAAGTCCCTAGATTCTTCAATGGCGGAGACCTTAGCATCATACTTCAAGAGAAGTGATCTCAACACTTTTTGTAGAATCAAGGATTCATTGACCTCTTCACCTAATCCTCTGATAACATTATCAAATTCAACAACTATAAGAAAATATGTTGCAATATATTCCTTTTCATCCATCTTCAAATTTTCAAACTATGCTCCATGTCGTCGAAGCTTGAACTGCTTAACTTTTGGATCACCTTCATAGATACTCTTGAGTTTGTCCCATACCTCTTTAGCAGCGCTGCAACCCATCACTTTTCTAGCAATGGTTGGTGCCAATGCTCCTAGAATAACATGTCTGGATTTTGAATTACAACTCATAAGATTCTTCTCATTTGGATCGGTTGGAGCATTATTTGGGATTACATAGCCATTTACAACTAAGTACCAAATGTCTACTCCCAAAGTTGTTAGGTAATTTTTCACTCTATCACTCTAGTATTAATAATTGCTCCCATCAAATTGTTGAATCAAATTTGAAATGTGCTCATGATCATCCATCTCTGCTCAGGATTTTCCTTCTAGTGGTTAAATTGTTCTAAAGGAAACCTACTCTGATACCAATTGTTGATACTGAGAGGGGGGTGAATCAGTATCAAGTACAATTTTAAAAAAAAATCAACTTATACTTAAACCATTCAATTATATCCAATGATCAATGAACAATAGTATAAGAGTTACACCAATACACCAAAATACACCATGCACGATATATCAGAAATAATCAATAGTTATTGTTCAAGGGAAGTAATGACTTCCAAAGGTAGCTACAGCTTCCAAATATAAAGGGAGGGATAAACCTCCAAAAGGAAGATACAATCCTCCAATATCAAGAGAGGGTTGACCTCTCCATCCTTTCCCCTTCCTTCCACCCAAGAATATATGAGAGATAATAAAACTTTACATTAAATTATCACCATCAACCAACCATCACATAGAACATGATAATGCTTCCAGAGAATTTTTCAACTTCTGCAATTCTTCACTTCTTGGAATACTCTGATACTGTAGATAATATTACTCAATGTATTCTCTGAAACTCCTCCAAGTTTCACTCCCTGAATCCTCAAAAAAAAAAGAGTTATAGAGAAAATGATAGACATTATCCAATTCTGGTTTATTCAGGAGCATGAACTTGTAAAGAATGTCGCGTGCTCAATATTTAACATCGGATTCTGAAATTCGCACACTGAAAACTACAACCCGTACTCTTTCCAATGAAATTGGTCTTACTTCATCTAGATTCTCTATGAATAATTTATGACTGTTTTACCCGGAACACATGTTTATGATAAGCTTCAGGACTAGTCAAAAGCCCTAACTTCCAGAGAGTGTATCTCCAAAATTTTAGCGAATAAATAGATGATTTTTTTACCATAGGTACCTAGATATGTCTTCTCAATAACATAAAATTTCACCATCTAAATCGTTCTACAAAAAACGTTATAGCGGAAATCGTAAGATGACCTATAAATAACATACCTTAGAACACATCACCAAAAGACTTCATCCTCCCTTGAAATCCGACCTTCTTTACTTCAAATTTCCTCTTAAATTCGACTTATATCTCCTTGTTCATTAACAAACTTGTGTGTGTTGAAAAATGAATGTTTAATGAGATGTATTTATACCCTTTATGTC
>ML779020.1:434879-452850 GCA_009831015.1 Picea engelmannii | reverse complement strand
GTTCACCTATATTCATTGTCGCATGAATATTGGGATGAGAAGATCTTGGTGGGCATCGGTAATGCGTTGGAAACTTTTGTTAAATCTACATAAGAAAATAAATAGGGTCGATATATAGCCTATGCCTAGATTTTCATCTATATGAACATATCTATTCTCATCCCTGAGACGATCTATCTCAGCTATCAAGACTCAGACTGGATTCAAACCTTGGATTATGAATTCATTCCCTTTTGTTGTCGGCAATGTCAAAAACATGGTCATCTCTTCAGAGATTGTCTCTTTCGTAATCCTCGCAATCCCTCTAAACTTGAAGTTGAGAAAGATGAGGAGGGTTTACTAGGATTGTCGGCAGACGTTGACAAAGGAGAAATCCCACTCCCTTTGGCCCTTCCAAGTCTCCCTCCACCAAAAATAGTTATGAAATCCTTGGATCTACCCCCAAATATCTTCATTTTGGTCATATTCATGATTCCCCTCATGGAAACCCCAGATCTCACAAACCTTATGATCCTCCTTCATGCCTCCTCCTAACCTTGATGAGCCCAAATGACCAAAAATCTGAAACAACAACTTTATCCCACCATCTATGGATGTTTNGATGTGCGCTTTGAACAACAATGTTTAGAAAGATGGGCTAGTGATCAGAACTCGCAGCAGGTAGTATATTGGATTCTAATTGAATCCCTAAGAGCATGAGTGACTTGAAGATGAGAAATATGTCAAGGTGGAAAGAAATTTTTTGAGTTCCTCATATTCGGTTATTCCATGTGTGCAGATCATTGATGGTTTCAATGTCAATCAACATTTGGTCTTGAATGAAGGTGTTAAAGGCTATGTTTTCAGGATCTAATCTATGAATCCCTCCTTTATTTTCCAAAACAAAGAAGACGAAGTTGAAATCCCCGCCAATGGAGAATGAGTTAGTCTCCTTCTTCCAAAATCCACTAACTGAGCCTCAATCGAACCAATTTGCTACCATTCAATCTATCATTGGTGACATTCCCATGTTGATCACTGAAAACCAAAGTATTGCCTCTTATGCCCCATTTACATGTTGGAAGTTGAAGCAATAGTCATGAATATGGTTCAAGAAAATTCATAAGGTCCTAATGGCTTGACCTCATATATCTTCCATGATTGTTGGCCAATTGTCAGGAAAGATGTATGGACCCTTGTTGTTGAATATTAATGAATCACAAGTTTTGTCTCTACTCTCAATGCCACTTTTCTAACCCTGATCCCTAAGGAGGAGAAAGAAACAGACCCTATTCAATTTAGACCTATAGCCTTATGTAATGTCATCTAAAAAATCATAGCTAAATTCATTGCTTCCCATCTCAAACCTCTCATGATTTTGTTGGTCACCCTTGATCAGTTCGGCTATGTGGAAGGTTTTCATATCCTCAATATCATCATTCTTGTTCATGAGGTGGTCCATTTCCTAAAATCCACCAAATCTTTGGAAATGTCGATCAAAGTCAACATGTCCAAAGATTTTGATAAGCTCAGTTGGAAATACATCAAAGTTGTTCTTCTAGCCTTTTCTTTTCATCCCTCCTAGGTCAGCTAGATATTGGTTCTCATCTCCTTGACCTTTTTTAATCTGTTAATTAATGGTTCCCCCTCACCCCCTCTTTGTCCTTCTAGAGGCATCCACCAAGGTGATCCCCTTTCTCACTTCATATTTTCTTTTATGGCAGAAGGTCTGGGTTGAAGTCTCAAAGTTGTTGTCCATTCACATCAACTCTAGGGCCTCTCTCTTCATAACTCTAACTCCCCCTTTCTCATAATCAATTTTTATATGATACCATGTTGATGGCAGTTCCTTATGCTCAAGAAGCTAGAGCCTTCAAAAAGTTTTTGGATGAATTCATGGAAGCCTATGGCACCTCCATCAATCATCTAAAATCTTGAATTTTCTTCTTCAATATGACTCATCCTATTTCATGTGTCCCATATCCTTGGTTTCTCTAGGATTTCCCTTCTGTCCAAATGTCTCAATGCTCCTCTCCTTGAATTTGCTTTCTACAACTGCTACTAGGAAGATCTCCTCTCCCGGCTTGGAAAAAATCTCTCTATTTGGACCTTCTGATCCTTAAACATCGGTGGTCGTATTATTATTTTCAAATAATTCCTTCAAGCCATTTTACTTTATCTTTTCTTTGTTCTTACCACCCCTAAACACATCCTTAAGGTTTTCAAGGCTCTCCAATGCAATTTTATGTGGCAGGGCACTAACTCTGTTAGGAAATGGGAATCGGTGGCTTGAAACACTCTTTGCCTTCCCAACCTAAAAGGGGGGATGGGATTGAGAGACCTTGAAATCCTCAATAATGTCCTAGGGGCTCAAACCTTATGGCATTGGATTCAATAAAAATGAGATATTTGGTGTGAGCTCTAGAGAAGCATGTATGCTAGCAACATCAACCCTTCGGACTTCATCAGAATGACAGGGGATTGGTATGTATCTCTAATCTGGAGTGTTTCTTGGAAACACAAATCTTTAATTAAACTCATAGCTTCTTGGAAATATGAAATGGGTGGTCAATGCTCTTCTAGGAAGACTCTTGGCAGCAACTTCCTTGGCTTCAGATCAATCCCAACTTTCTGACCCTCAAGGGCATTCTTTAGGCAGAACAAGGTAGAAAGATCTATCAATATTGGCCTTTAGATTCCATCTCCACTAAATGGAGGTCTTGGTCCATCAACTTATACCATATCACCCTTCAAGACCACTCTAATTTTACCTCTGTACAATTTGAGCTTTTCAACCAAAAAATTAAATTCCCAATTTCGACGGACAAACTAAGATGGGGATACCGAATTGATGGATGTTTCAATATTAAAGAAGCTTACTCTTTTGCTTCCAAGAACACCATATCCCCCTTAGATGATATTTGGACCAAAATATAGAAAGTGAATATGTGGCCCAAAGTTGAAACCTTTCTATGGTTAACCGCCCACGGGGAAATCCTAACCTACGATCGTCTCCTCCATCAACAGTTTGAGGGTCTTAGTTTTTGCGTTATGTTCCATCAAGAAGATGAATCCATTGAGCACCTCCTTAATTATTTTCCCTTCTACAACTCCATTTTGTATTAGGGGGCATCTCCTTCCAACAATCTGATTGATGTGTAGATTCGATCCATCTCACTATCTCCTCTTAGTGAACTCAAGACTTTCAAAACCCTATCCTTAATCATATTTGGAAGCTTTTTCCTAGATTTTTTCTTTGGGAAACATGGAAATAAAGGAACATGTATATTTTCAAAGGAAATATCCTATAGATCACATCCATCTGGAACAAGATCAAGAAGAGCATCCTCAAAACAATTCACTCTTCCCACTGGGATGCAAAAGCTCTTAAATGAAATGATAGAGAAAAACTCATTATTTCCAGCTAGATCCGCTTACCTTCCATGTCCATTCATTCCCTCCCCCNTTGGGATTTGTTAAAATCAACTTTGATGGAGCCTTGAAAGGAAACCCTGACCCAAGAAGCTATGGAGGTGTTTTCAAAGATGCAGAAGGCAATATCCTCAAGCTCTTTGTGGGATACATCGACATCAATACGAACAATGCAACTGAGCTATGGGATCTTATCTGGGGGCTGCAAATATCCCACTCTCATCATTATTCTAAGCTCATTGCTGAAGGAGACTCCCATTTCATAATCCATATGCTCACCAGAATTCAAAATGGGTCTAGTACTCCAAGTAAAGTCTCTGGTAACTGGTGGTTAGATATTGGTCTTTAAATCCTTTAATATTCCATCCATAACATCTCTGCCCTCATCCCCTCCCACATCAAAATTGAATCCAATAAAGCGGTGGATTACCTTGCCAATGAAGGGGTCTCCAATCCCAAGATTATGTTGGATTCAAGCCGGGAGGATCTATCAAATATTTCCAAACTCTACCCCTTTTGGACTTCAACTCCCTAGATAGGGTGACAAGTGGTAAAGGTGGATACAACTATGATGGTGCCATGGGTTCTCACTCCATATTTATGTTCATGAATTCAGACAAGTATCCACCTATTGTCATCATATCAAGCTTCTCTCCACACATGGGTGATCATGATATGCACAAGACAAACCCATAGAAGGCGACGACGGATGAGGGAAGGTATGAATGGGATTTCTACAACTCTAATCATGATAAAGTTTTTGTTTATGGAAATGAGTTAAACTCGAATTCATTTCTTAGCAGTCTCCATCATCGTGAGGAAATACAAGAAGGTAAATATGGCTTGGGTTCTCATTTCTATTTCAGCGCACGGTTTCAATCTAAATTGTGTTTGCATCTAGAAGATGATCATCTCTAGTTTTTCAATGGCCCCTCATGCTACCCATGTTAAGTAGACCTCCATCTGCAAAAAACGGGAAGCCCTCACTGCTAAGGAAGCAACAGAACATTATTGACACTATGTCTCTCATGCAGCAAAAGAGGAAGTAAAGATCATCAAAACCTATCAGGACAATGAGGATGTGGATCAATAGGTGGGAGAGAGTGTTCTTGATCTAGGTTGCACTAGGAATTGAGATATGAATTTTCATAGAACAATTGAGCTCTATTGGAATACTAAGACAATGGTATCCCAAGCTATGCTTCGGAAAGAATATGACTATAGGCAGTTTGGACAATTATTGGAATCTCTTGAGTGTCAGAACAAGCACATGCTCACCTTGGTCTCCTGGTTGGTTAAGAGAAATGGTGGCTCCCTACAATTGGCGCATGATGGTAGCTCATTAGTCAAGCCTCTTTCTCCTCATCCAGGCATAGGGGATTCAGTGGGGACCTCTAAGTCTGATGCCTAGGTTTTTCTTCTCAATGAATGAGATCCACTTTTCTCTTTCTAGTCTGTCTCTCTGCGTTGTTATCCAAGTCTCTCCTTGTTATATATGTTATCTTGTCATAGATGGATTTTTCCCTCACACTCAGATTTACTTATTATTCTCTTAGTATTAATAAGCTATAGTTTCATTTTAGATGTTGGTCTAGTTTCCCTTTGGGCAAGCCAATGATTATCTTGGCTTTTGAATTCTTTTGATGGACATCTTAAAACCATGAGTATCTCAAATATAATTGAAACTATGTACATTGTGTTAATATTTTAATATAATTTTCTTACTTACAAAAAAATAAATAAATATAACATCCTCACATATATTACACCCTAAGTTCACTCTAAATCAAAATTCTTCAAGGTTACTCCAAATGCGGGATGAAAGAGGTGTGAGGAAAATAAAAGGGGGTGCATCTCTTTATAATTTTTTTAGGGTTTAGGGTGATATGAAATAAAAGGGGGTGCACATATCTTTATATTTTTTTAAGGGTTTAGGGTGATATGAATTAGGATTTAGGTATTATTTTTAAAAAATGACTTTTTCCTAAAGAATGTGCTATGGTGGGGTCTCATACCAACTTAGCTAAGTAGGTAGGAACTCATCTGACTTGGACTGGTTGGATAGCAAAATAGTTCCCAAACCAAGTAAAAGTTCAAATTAACTCAGTTTGGTATCAACTTGGTCAATTTAATTGAGTCCAAGTCCGAGCAACCCAAATTTAAAAAAAAATACCTAAAACATTATCTAGATCAGAGATTCACCTCATGGACATTGAACATTTTTAAGATTAATTGTGTGTCATGTTGGTCGACTCAAGGACTCACGGGCTTGTTCCTCTGGTTCATCATTTTGGCCTCCTTTCATTAAATGTTCATTACCTATTTGTCCTAAAAGATCTCAGTCCATTGAATATATCCAAGTGAAATTGAGTGTGAGCCTTCCCTTCACTAATCAAATTTGAAGGGTTGGTCTTAATTTCATTTGGAAAGGCATATAATCATCCGACCCTTCAAGGATGAAAAGTTAAAAAAATAATTGTACTTCAATTGACAAGTGTACATTTAGTAAACCTATCCCCAAAAAACGGAAAAATAAAATGTTATCATTCCATATATTTATAATCTTAAAAATTTAAAGAATGGTAACATAAAAAGTTATTAAATTTAAATAAAACTTCACAAAAAATTAAATTTTTCTTTCAAATTTATAATATCCATAAACTTATTATTATTTTAAATAAATGAACACATTTTAATAAAAGATAATAAGAAAACGTATCATTCTACATCGTGTTGGATTTTATTTGCTAAACTAGAGTCATGTTGGATTTTATTTGTTAAATTTAAGGAAAAAAGAAAAATCAAATGTACCTCCAATTTGTTAGACAACTTTCTGATTTATCAAAATAGAGAGAATATTAGGTACAATGGTATTATATTTAACATTGTCTAGATTATAGAGACGTGCAAAGTTTTGAACTGAAACATGTACAGGAAAGACAACAAACAATAGTGGTTTCTCGACCAGGCATGGACTACAACGTGACCAAATCCCCATGGAAGGATACAATAGAAATTTACGTAAATTCCAAATCCACAGATTTTGAATAATGATCATAATTAAATGAAGTTCAATGTGGATGAAGACTCTACCAACCGAAGAGAATTCTGAAGAAGGCATGGCCTTATATCATATTCATTTTTTTTTTCAAACCCTAGGAGTCTCTATAAATATAGGAACCTAAACCATTGGAGATCTGGGGAGTGAAGAAGAGTCTCCAATCATTTGCACAAATGTATTAAGAGAAAGATGAACTTTGTTTTTACTAACAAATTATAATAAACAACCTCGGTCTTCCACGGGGTTGTGATAAATAAATAATGTAATGATCTTCCACGGAGTTGTGATAAATAAGTAACAGGATTAATAACACAAGAGTCATGAAGATTCATAGTATAACAAGTAAAATATATGAAAAAGTGAGGGTCCAAGGAGTGTGAACAGTTAAAAATGATTGAGAAGAAGTATAATGAAAATCTAGAAGCATTACCTTGACAAAGATGGTTCTCACGAGCTTGAGCTTCCTATATTAATGCCCATTGCCACAAGTTCAATTCTGCACAAAATGTTTGAGAAATAAAGCTTAAATAGAATTAACCGAGGAGCATGTGCACTTTAAAGTTTGGCAGGAATTGAGATTGCAATATACACTTCATCCTTACAAGTTGTCATTATTAACTTATAATATTATAATATTATATTATATTATAATATGTTTATGTAATTTTATAATATTATTAATAATATTCAAGATTTTTTCAAATTTATAAAATTTTATTAAAATATTATATTCTTTATAAAGTCTATAGGAACTTATTAGTTTATATATAATAATAAATAATGTAATTTATATATAAATAACTTCTTATATATTATAGTTATTATAATATATATAATAACTATATAGTTGTTATATATAATAATAATATTATAATATGATATATATACTAATTATTATATATTCTAATTAATACTAATAATATATTATATAATTATTAGTATATATTAATAAGTATAACATTATAATAATATAATATAATATTGATGATGATGATGATTAATGTCCACTAAGACCGATCTGGTCTATTAGACCTTAAGAGGGTAAGTGATTACTTGTGATTCTTTAGAATTTTGTTTCTGTGCTCGAAAAACATTAAGAGAATCTTTCCAAGATCACCATACTTTTGTTGAGTTAAGAGGTTAGGAAGGTTGGTAGCGTAACAAATATTTTGAAAATGAGATCTAATATGGGTATAGGCCGGACAATCTAAGAGAAAGTGCTTTTCATATTCAACCTTCTTAGTGTCACAAAAGTGACACACTCTTTCATCCCATAGCATTTTAGGAATTGACCAACATCCAGTTTCACTATGAAGCTCGTGAGATTTTGTTCTTATCTTAGCAATGTTTTTTTTATCTTTACACTTGGCAAAACAGATAGATATTTTTGATCTTCTAGATTAGGGTTGATTACATCCTTATAATACCTTAATTTTATGTTTTCCTCTAACTCTTTATCACACCACATTTTCTCCTTAAATTTTGATTCGACAATTTTTTTAATAGTATCTTTATTCTACAAAATGGTGTCTTCCATGATTCCCCAATAGTTTAGCCAAGACTAGGCATCTTTATGCCATCCTCGCTTGAGTCGATGGTGGTTACAACTCTATTTTGAAGCAATTTTAGGAAGCCTCTTGTCTTCCATGTTGTTTAACTTGTTCTTATACGTTAGGTAGCTAGTCATAGCCATGCTCTCAATAGGGGAGAGGCTTGTTTCTAAGAGGAGGATGGGATATGGCGTATTTCCTTTAATTTTGAGATTATAGGTCATAAAATTCTTTTGTATTTTCTCTATGTTTCTCCAATATTCACGAGATATAATACAACCCCAGACTTCACATCCATAAAGAATAACAGGTGTAACAAGAGTCTCAAAGAGGAGTTTCTTCTTATCCCAACTCCAAAGATCAGCTAATTTACAATTGTTTTCAATCCCATAATAAGCTTTACATCCCCTAATAATGCTTTTCTCAATGCTATAATTCCAATTGATCTTGTGGTGAATATCAATTCCAAGATATTTTTATGAAGTCATTTCCTCCAAGTTGTTGTTTTCATATACGAAGGTTTCATAAGTGATCTTATTGGATTTAATAATCATGACCTTAGTCTTATCAATATTAATAGTCATATCCATATTAGAGCAAAAATCCTTGAGGATTCTTAGTTGGTTTTCAATATCATGGGGACTCCTTTCCATAAGAACGATATCATCAGTACAAAGAAGAAGATTGATGACTATACCAGTGAGAGTAGGTCCAACACAACCTGTTTTTTCCAAGCAATCTTCTAACTTGTCAATGTATATTCCAAAAAGGGTAGGGGACAAGGGACAACCTTGTTTGACTCTAATATTGCAGATAATCTCTTTTGACTAGCCCTCAATTTTTTTAAAGTTAGCAATAACGTTCTCATACATCCTTATTGCAGCAGCTCTCAACTCGAGAGACACTTTTATCTCTTCCAACCTATTAGAAAGGTTTTTCCTAGGAACCATGTCAAAATATTTTCTAAAGTCAACAAAACAACAAAGAATATTGGTTTTAGTATTGCGGATCTCCTCTGCAATGATCCTAAAGGTAACAATGTTATGAACCAAATGCTCAAAATATCATAAAATAATAAAAGTACACACCATGTACATAATGTCAACGTGGAGCACAACTCCAATGTAGATAAGTTACACAATAACTCCTTAAAGAATAAGGGAACCCCCTCCAAATAACCAAATACCTTTCATACTTCACAATTCACATGTCAATAATGAATGCATGATCTCTTATATATAGTTATTCACACTTTCTCATGAGGTCCCTTTATCACTAGGACGACCCTATTACATATGTATTTATACATTACATGTACATTTAGGCCCATATATGCCCCCCCTTGGGGTCATATCATATACATTTAGCCACATATATGCCCCCCTTGGGTCATAACATAGTACCCTCCTTAAAAAATCTTTGTCCTCAAAGTTTTGCATTTAAAGGCTTCACATGTAATGAAACCAAGTAATATTATTTTCTTATGTTCCTTCTTTCTTCATTCCATTTTTGATGATCTATCCATCCAAAATCAATTATTTTCGGTCTTAATCCTTGGTGTCTAGTTGTTGAATAATTTCTTTCCTTTGATTCCATGTATTTTTTTAAGCTTCTCCAATTTGTAGTCGTTGTTGGTCTCTGATAATAGCTTGTTGAAGCGTAGTTTGGTGATGCCTTGTTCCATGAATATTGACAAGTATTCCATCTTCTTCCTTCATAATGTTGATATCGTCCTTCTTGTCTTCCTTGAAATGTTTCTTGGTAATGAGGGTGTCAATACGGTTTCACATTTGATGGTATTCCTTCACTCTAAACATGTATTTCATCTATATTATTTTTAGCGACAATGGAATCCTCAACCATCTTTGCTTGGTATTTGATTACTCTAGCCTTCGAGATAATACCATCATATTTGGTGTTGTTCTAGATTATGTACTTAAGGCTTAGAAGTACAGTGTCTAGGCATTCGAAAGTGAGTAAAGGGTAGAGAAAGAAGAAACGTCAACCTTCGGCAAGGGAAACTAGGGATGATTTCCATGTTGGCATTGTCTAGCTTCCAACTGTTCCTGGATGTTTATATTCCGTTCAATCGCTACCCATGATTGTTCGAGTTCAACCCGGATAGTGGTTGTTTTAAGAATAATATCAAAAAGGTTTAAGGCAATATGTGTTTGATCTGATAGTCCGTGTTTGATATTAGGTTGTCTTGATACATGGATAGTCATGGAGGAACAGTAAAATAAGAAAACCTCAGGGGGAATTTAAGTGTTGTCTCAATTCGGTCGTATAAAAGAGAGTTTACAGTTTCAGGAATGAAAAAGGGGTGCAAATCAAAGGCCCTTTCCCGTAACTGAGTTATACTTTAATAAAAATGTATGAGGTGGGAGAAAACATTAAGTTGTCTATCGAGTAAGGCTCCTATCAAGGGAGAATATCACGTATAAACAGAAGAAGAAAAATGTAAAGAAATAACCCGATGAAGCATAAAATATATATAGAATTCTGAAAGTGTTGACTAGTCTTATACCTGCTGATAGCTGGTATAGAGGAAAAAAAGTAAACAATATAGAAAACCAAAATTCATTTACTATAGTAGAGGTTGTACTAAATTATAGTGAAGCATTCATCAGATACAAATATGAAATGAAACGAAATATGAGATACAAGAAAACAAACTCATAACACAGTCGTGACAGAATTGAGAATCTTCGGATTTGCTTTATATTAACTCTCAAAATGGAAAACCTCTATTACAATCGACACAAAAAGGTCCAGCCTCTTTTCTTTCTTTCTATGGTATATTTATACAGTTTTACATAAGATGGAATCTCAATCGTTGCAAAATTTTCAGTTATGGTAAGGAGGAGAACAATCTTTCCATTTCTTCCTCTCTGTCTTTATTTGGTGCCAGAAGCTTGTCCTCGCGCATGCTCGGTACAAGTGACACACCTTTCCACCAGCCGAGATATCAGCCTTGACAGTTCTGCTTGACAATTGGCTTCAAAAGAGTAACAATCTCGGGCTAATTGCGGTAACCTTTCTTCCATCTGTCTGTCTATGATGTCGATAGCGCACAATTGCACACTTGGTTTAATCATACATTTATCTATTTGGACTATGTCTGCCATAGTCACTTGTGAGATCTCAGCCGAATCTCTTTCCTCTTTTTCATTTAAATCAAGTGAGATTTTTTCCATATTAATTTGAATCAATGCCTCGGCATTACCTTCGCTATCAATGCCTAACAGATTACCATCTATAGAACTAAAAGCCTCTTCTAAGGATTTCGTTACCCTCTTGGCTTGCAGCTTACCTTCTGAGATGTTGTGCTCCCATTCTTTTAATAGAATATTTCCTCTGGTCTGCTCTGAAATGGGAAACCTAGGAGTACTTATGGATTCCCTGTTGTTTGTAGCTATCACAGCCTCTTGAAAAGCGACCCGTGCTGCTCCAGCTTCTATTTCTCTAACAGATAAATTTTCCAAAACTTGATTAACAAGTAAGCAGTTGTCCTGAATCACCTCTACCTTGGCGAGTAAATTTCATTGGGCCGCAGAAACTCTGCTCCGAATCTCCATCGCCTGGGACTGGAACATCCCAATATTTATAACTTTACTTTCGGCAATTTCCACTCTAGCCTGTAGTTGTTCGATCAAGTCTTTTTGTTGGCCCGCTTGTATCTAACCATTCTGAACCACCAGCTCTTCTTGTTCGAGCTTAGTCTTGAGAATCTCTATCTCACTTTTATCGACCAACCTTGCTTGTTCTATCCCTACACTCGCCTGGTCCTTGGCAGCCTCCTCTGTTGTGGCTAGTCTGTCTTCTAGGGTTTTGATGAGGTGATTTTTTTGCTTCAACTGGTTTTTCAAAACCACGACTGAAAATTGATTTGTAGTGGCATATGCCCCTAATGTCCTAACTATTTCTGTCGTGAACTGTTCATTCTTCTTGTCTTTCCCATCAGTCAATACTTTGTATTTGTTGGCTGTCGATTCCCCTTCCTGATAGAATTCTATCTTTACCACAACCTTTCTCTTCTTATCAAAGAAGAACTCATTTGGAGGGAGCTCTTCCACCCTTATAGGCCTCAATTCTTCATTTAAAATCCACCTTGCGTCAATATTTCCCTGAGTTGACTGCAAGGGAGTAATGGATGCGATAGGATCTCCGATTTGCTTAGATGATTGCCCCAGAGTAGTAATTGGATTCTGCTTTTTCGGTGGGTCAGGAGTCTTTATCTCTGCTTTCAGACTCTTAGTTTGCTCTTCCCCGTCCTGGTGTTTTTCTTGAATGGGTGTCACATCTTTGGAGCCTTCGACATATTTTTGTTTCACCTCCACTGTACTTGGATTCTCACCCCTTAATACTACGGGAAGACAACTACGTCGATGTTCTTGGAATTTTAGAACATCGGCCCTCTCTTCAGGTGCCAGGTTTTGTATCCGAGATAAAATCTCGGCATAAGATCTTGCACCTCGGAAAATGTCATCCGAGGGTGAATTTTCGTGTTCGAATTTCTTAAGTCCACAACTGGCCAAATGATTACTCACGACCCTTTGCAGATCGTGCTTCTTGAATTCAATAAGAACCAATTTTAGGTCTTCCAGGGTTGTTGCCTCATCTTTAGCATGCCCGAAATCTAACAAAGAATGTGAATTTAAATGAACAAGAAAAGGTGGCCATACCTTCTTTGAGTATCCCTTAAGCTCCTTGCTTATGCCACCGATTACTGTTTGTCTAGCAACCTCACGACAAGCCATCTTTTCGGGGATGAATAATGGCAATGCATGTGGGGGAACAGAAGCCCCGAAAACTCTGAGATATGAGAATTCGTCTTTTGCATACCAGTCAGCTATACTGCTCAAATTCATCACTATACTGTCTGAGATCCTAGGTGGTGGGTGGTCGAAAATAGTGACATGCAGCGGTACCATTACCCAGTTAAAGATTTCATATACGAAATTCGTTGCTTTGTTTTCCCACAATTTTGAATGATATACGTGGATGGGCTCGGCCTCTGCTAGAGTCCAACTCCATCTCATTAAGGGAAAGGGTGTTAGAAATCACACGACATCCATAATGTATGCGGACATAAAAAATGAAGAAATCTTTCCGCTCTCTTTCTGCACCCGATACTCTGTAACTCGATTGGTCAAGCTATCAGACAACATTTTCGCCCAGTAGAAGGAACAACCTTCAACAACTTGATGTATTAGAGGCACCCATTAAAGAAATAAATGTGAGGTGTCCTCTCTCCTGTATAATCTACAGGTCATCATAGCTATATACTTGAACTGTGGTTCCAAGGAAGCTATTGAATATATACCATTACTGTCTGCCCTGAACTTCGCAGGGTGCGAAACCCAATCTCTGATTAAGCTGGACATAGTCTTTTCATACTGCACACATTCCTTCTATTTGAACTTCTCCAAGAATTCAGCATCATATGTAAGGTCGGACACAGTGGGCAACTTGTACATAGCTTGCAGTTGTTCAGGTATGAAAGTCCTGATGGTGACCTTCTTCTCATTGATGATGGTTCTAGTTGGTATGTCCACATGGTCTAATGCCCACCAAACCATATCATAGTAAGGGAGCAGTCGTGGCTTGGACACTACTTTATGCATTCTCGATTGAACGACGATCTTATATTTGGTGGTTATGTCGTCTTTTTCATTGTCACTGAAATCATCATAATAATCCACTAATTCGGCCTGTAGAACATCAGAAACAAACGACTAGTTCGGGACAGAGTTGACACTTCGAGGTAAAGTATCAATGACGTTGTCCGAACCTTGTCCTGAAACCTCAACGTTGGCTTTAGATGCTTTTCGCGGGGCCATGATGGGAGATCCTGCTTTAGCTCTTCTGCGATAAAAATATGTATACATACAGAAATTAGTTCGCTGAGAAAGTGTGCTCTGCATAATATAGAAATGAATTTGTTATAATGAATAAAAAATCTATATATTCGAAAACTTGGTACTTTTTAAGAACAGATCGGTCAAATCACGCTTAAAAATAAATTTAGCAATAAAAACCCAATCTTTATTTGTTGATTCGCCTTGTTTCTAATTAATGCCATAAATTTTGGCGGTTTGAAATGTTAGTTGGCATAAGGAAGAATTAAGACTGCCTCGTAAACTGTGCATGCATCAAATCATGGGAGATACTGGTTTAGCTCAATTAATCCGGTTTTACCAAAGTTAATTAATCTTTCGGTACTCGTTGCATCGGGAATTTTTGCTTTAACTCTTTGAACCTCTAACACCCAAAATTGCGATGATTGACTTTGGTTAATAAAAACGTAATTGTGATTAAGCGCTTAATTAATTACGTAATTATTTATATCGCCATTTCGCGACTCAGAGCTTCGAAGGTATAGCTTCCAGGAAGTTTGTATGCCGAGTTGCGAAACCGCGAGATCGCGATGATATGTTTTAATTAAAAGGGAGGATAAAATCGGATTAAGTGTTTAATTAATTATGTTCATATCTTTATCGCAACTTCGCAACTCGGGGCTTTGACAGTGTAGATTTTTAAAAGAGAACACGCCGAGTTGCGAATTTCCGACAGAACTTAACCACGACTAAGATTTTACCTTTAACCATGACACGGGTTATTAAAACAAGAAATTCGTGGTTTCGGCTATCGGGGTTATGACAGTAAGACTTTTGGATTTAGTAAACGCCGAGACGCGAAACCCCGATGATGTTTAACCGTGATTTAGGAAAATTTTACTCTTGTTACTGACCTGGGTAAAATTTTAAAACGATTTCACCGTTTCGTTGTTCGGGACTTGTGAACTATGTGATCTATAGCATCCGACATACGAAATCCTGAGGTAGAACAAAGGGGGAATTTTTTTTTGACGAAAAGTAGATCTCGCCTCGAGAGTACAATAACTATCATCGCTCACGTGATAAGACTTCAGAGATTTTGAAACCACAGATGGAAAATATGAAAACCATCTTTCGATTTCGAGCATTAAGACATAAAATTCGAGACGGGCTAGAAAAAAACAAAGGCAGCTCCAACATTTGGCATGTACATCCTCTAGATGGAGTTCAACTTCTTCAAGTATCTTATGTTGACCTTCTTGAATCTTGTCTTCTTTCTCCTTTTGAAGCTGCAATGTGATCCCATCTAACAAATTTTGATGTCCTTCTTCAATTCTGGCTTGTATTTTTTATTTACCTCATTAGTATTTAAGGATTCCTCAACCTTCATGTAAATTTCATCTTCCAGTATTTTGGTAGATTCTTCATCCAAGATCCTTCTTTCTTCTTGATTTTGACAATTCTTCTTTTATTCTTTCAATCTCTTGAACTCATCCAATAGTTTTTTATTATGGTTTCATAATCTACATATCTCTTCATCTTTCTTTTTCAAATCTTCCCTTAACTCATCACTTTCCCACTTTGATTTACTATTTGTTTCTTGCTTTAAGTTCTTAACCTCCTTAATGGGTGATTCATTAAGGGATCATATCTTAGATAGCTCCTCACCCTTATTCTTAATCACTTCCTTTGATTCTTTTAATTCATGTTGAATTCTATACAATTCCTACATTTTTGTATCCCTAATCCATTTATGTGAGAAGAGTTTTTTTAATTCTTCCCATGTGTAGTGCCATCTAGTATTTTGATCAACACTCATACACCACTTCCAAGATTCATCAAAAAAATAATTCCTTGCCTTCGAAGGAGTCATATTATATTATTTTACCAGCCTCAACCATTCCATAGGATTGATTTCATCTTTATCTTCATCTCCTATAAATTTAGGTATTTTCATTTATTCTTAATTGAGGTCTAATCCCAACCCTCAAATCAAAACCTCAATATATTAAGGATAAATATCTCAATTAGTTTTAATACTTGTTCCAATATTATCTTCTATGTGTTATCTTTCCAATGGATTTTCAATCATCTCAATCAGACATTCCAATCAAAAGTTATGATAGTTTTAAGTGAACATACCTTTGAAACCCTGATTTGGAGTCTGTCCTCCTGGCCGACCTTACTTATGATGTATCTCTGCAATTTTGGCCCTTCTCAGTCTAAAATTTTGACCTGTAGTAATATAAAATTTCTTCTCTGCAATCCCACAGGTCTAACAAAAATTGGATTTGTCAAGTGGAAGTTATGGTAACTTCCCCACACCTTACTGATTTTTTGCCTTTCTAGGAGATCTCACTTGTATAGCGTGCCCCAAAAAAATAATTGATATACAATTCTAAAACTTGTACCAGAAATACTACAGACTATCCAATGTCCAATGCAACTGGTCTCACTCAATTTTGATACTCTAGGAAGAAGTTATGGTTTTTTTACATGGAACACCTGTTTGAGACTAGTCAATAAGACTAGTTAGATGAGTTGTATCTACAAAAGTAGGATGACCTAGAAGCTGAAATTTTTATCACAACTACCTTGATAATTTATATGAATATCCTCTAGGTTTCAGGGTCTGAAACATCACATAAAATATTTTATAGTGAAACTTTCGTGATGACTAAATTCAGGATGATACCAGAAACCTATCATACACAGGCTATATTTATGACATTTTAAGGACTCGAGAGCTGAAATTTATGTTAGAAAAATAGGACTGCGGAGCAATAAAATAAAACAAATGCAGAAACAAAACACAGAAGACACACAATACAAGAGAGACACATATTTATGTGGTTCACCCAGTGTGGGCTACGTCCACCAGAGAAATTGCCAAGTCCTTCCTTTATTATTATCCAACAAATGAAGGAATACAACCTACAGCAAAACCCACTGTAACTTCCTCTTCTTTCTCTCACAGTATCCTCTCTCAAAATACAATATTCACCCTCGATCATAACCACAATACATTTCCCTCATAAAAGAGGGTTGCCTTCTAGGGAAAAAACCATAACATAATATCTACCGTTAGATCTGCGACCTTATAATGAATGGTCTAGATTTACAATGAAATTACAATATACTTTTATAAGGAAATTTTTGCTTCAGGGGCTTCTCCCCCGAACCCCTGCTGGGGGCCCGCTTGCCCCCAGACCCCCCAGCCGGGGGGATAGGCCCCCCGGACTCCGCAGAGCCCCCCTCTGCACTCCCTCGCGTGGAAGAGTGTACATACTTCTGGGGTGTAAATACTTCATGGGGTATAAACATGGCTGAAAGTAAAAGACCTATAAATCAAGAAGATAATCAGGCTCCACAACCAACAATCTCCCACTTGGAGACTGATATCAAGAACTCCACCGCTGTTGTATATGTTGGACTTTGAACCTTCTTGGACCTGGAAAATTTCTCATCTTCATCTTCATTCTTGAAGACCAACTAAAACTGAGCAAGAACTTAGTTTCTCCCTGGTTACTCCCTTTGTTAACATGTCTGCAGGATTATGGCTAGTGTGTATCTTTTCCATCTTCAATTGTCCATCTTCCAAGGTGGATCGTATGAAGTGGTACCTCAACTGTATATTCTTAGTCTTTGAATGGAAGGTTGAGTTCTTTGCAAGGTGAATGGCACTCTGACTGTCACAGTACAACCTGTTGTTCTCCTGCTTCTTTCCCAATTCCTCCATAAACCTTTGTAACCAAATCATCTCTTTACTATTCTCTATAGCAAAAACATACTCCGCCTCTGTTGTTGAAAGTGAAACAACCTTTTGCAGTTTCGAAATCCAACTTACTGTTGTTCCACCTATAGTAAAAACATACCTTGTGGTGCTCCTCCTGCTGTCTTTATCACCTGCCATATCTGAATCAACATATCTCTATAGAAAAGTGTCTGAACCTCCAAAACATAATTCATGTGTAGTAGTACCTCTCAAATACCTGAGAATCCACTTTACTGCCTCCCAATGTTCTTTACCTAGATTGTTCATATACTTGCTCACAACTCCCACTGCATGTGCAATATCTGGTCTTGTGCAAACCATTGCATACATCAAG
>ML779020.1:403193-432541 GCA_009831015.1 Picea engelmannii | reverse complement strand
AGCCATGACCAAGCCATTCCAGCTTTCTGGCAATGAGCACAAGACTAGAAGAGCCCTAACCTCATCATCAAAGTCCACTTTTACAGAACTTAGTTGATTAGTAACCGTATTAAATTCATTTAAATGATCTGCAACAGACCCACATTCTGACATCTTCATATTAAATTATCTCTTCATTAGAAATACCTTATTCGACGCCGAGGGTTTTTCATACAATTTGGCCAACGCATCCATCGAACCCTTCATTGTCTTTTCTTTCGAAATATTGAAATCCACCGACGCTGCCAGGATCAACCGTATCGTTCCTAGAGCCTTTCTGTCAAGAATCTCCCATTCTTCATCCTTCATGGCCGCCGACTTCTTTGCTACTCCGCTCAATGGTAGGAATAGATCCTTCTGATATAAATAGTCTTCCATCTACATCTTCCATCTTCCGACATTGCTCCCACTCGAACCAGGAACCCTCTTTTCCTGCGAGTTACCTTATGCTATGATACCAGTTGTTAGAAAAACAGGACCGTAGAGCAATAAAATAAAACAAATGCAGAAACAAAACACAGAAGACACACAATACAAGAGAGACACAGATTTACGTGGTTCACCCAGTGTGGGCTACATCCACCAGAGAAATTGCCAGGTCCTTCTTTTATTATTATCCAACAAATGAAGGGATACAACCTACAGCAAAACCTGTTGTAACTTCCTCTTCTTTCTCTCACAGTCTCCTCTCTCAAAATACAATATTCACCCTCGATCATAGCCACAATACATTTCCCTCATAAAAGAGGGTTGCCTTCTAGGGCAAAAACCCTAACATAATCTCTACCATTAGATCTGCGACCTTATAATGAATGGTCTAGATTTACAATGAAATTACAATATACTTTTATAAGGAAATTTTTGCTTCGGGGGCTTCGCCCCCGAACCCTCGTTGGGGACCCGCTTGCCCCCAGACCCCCCAGCCGGGGGGATAGGCCCCCTGGACCCCGCAAAGGGGGTACCCCCCCTCTGCACTCCCTCGCGTGGAAGAGTGTACATACTTCTGGGGTGTAAATACTTCATGGGGTATAAACGCGACTAAAAGTAAAAGTCCTATAAATCAGGAAGATAATCAGGCTCCACAACCAACAATTTAGACCCCACATACCTTTATTTGTATAATAAATATCCTCCAAGGGGTTCCTTATGAAACATCATAGAGAAAAAATTATAGCAAAAATTCCAAGGTGTCTTAGATGCAGAAGAAAAACCCTAAGACCTTGAGCTCTGACATCAAATGTTATGATCCAAATGCTAAAAATATCATAAAATAACATAAGTACACACCATATACAAAATGTCAACGTGGAGGAAAAATCCAATATAGATAAGTTGCACAATAACTCCTTAAAGAATAGGGGAACCCCCTCCAAATAACCAAATACCTTTCATACTTCACAATTCACATGTCAATAATGAATACATGATATCTTATATATAGCTATTCACACTTGCACATGAGGCCCCTTTATCACTACTCTGACCCTATTACATATGTATTTACACATTACATGTACATTTAGGCCCATATGTGCCCCCACTTGGGGTCATATCATATACATTTAGTGATATATATGCCCCCCTTAGGTCATAACATAACAAGATGGTCCACATTTGAATGATATCTCCTAAACCTAGTGATCCAGGTGGATATTGGTGGCAACCCACCTATTCCAACTGGCTCCTATTATCAGTTTTTAGTACAACATGTTCTTCTGTACTTCTTTGTAATGATGGGTTCTACACTTTCGGGGTTGTCTAAAGCCCTACAAATCTTCCAGGTGGATACTGGTGACCTCCCACCTAATCCAACTGGCTTAATTTGTATGTTTTCATGTTAGCACATCTTGTTGTACTTCCAAGGTTTTTTTGGGCCTTTAAACAATGTTTTTTTGGCTCACCACAGTCGAACTATAGATGGAGTTAGAGTTTGAAAACTTAACGCTTAGTTCTCGAAAAGACCTTTCCAATGGGATATCACGCGCCTAAAACAGAGATCATATGAAAAAGTTATGACCCCGGGAAGTTAATATACTAACTTACCCAAACGGGGCCCACATGACTTTTGGCATTTCATGTCCTAGGCTTAGGTTTTTGGATGTCTAGGGTTTTGGAATTCATGCTTATCATAAAAAAATGCCTTCAGATCCTCATTGTAATCATCTTCTAGCGAATGTACGTAGCCATCACATCTCTTCTCATAGATAAAGTTGCCACCATTCTAGCGAGTCTTGCACTCTACATTTTTACAGTCTCTTTACAATCCTTTCATTAATAGAAATAAAGTATTGTTGTATTTCTCTGTTTCCAGCAATTTTCGTAAGTATTTCATTGTAATTTATTTGCTTCATTTTTTTTTTCTGAAAATAAATATGGATTATTGGTATCGAAACATGATGCTCTTGATCATTTTTTAGCGCATGTCCTCGACGAGGTCCAAGTATATCTAGTTGGGTCTCGAGTTTGTCTCTCTTGAGGAAAGTCACTCTTGCATGCCTAAGAAACCCTCGATGGCGGCAGAAAAGAAAGACAGTGGAGAAGAATATTCTATTAACCTGTTGCTTGAGAAAGCTCTCGCGCGACAAAGGGATGAAATGATGGAGAATTTTGCACACATTCTTCAATGCATGTCGATAGCAACAGGCACATATTCATCAAGTGGCCATTTTGGAGGAACCTCTCCCTTCAAGGTACAAGTTAATTTTGATATTCTCATATTTGAAGGTCAGATAGATGCGAATATCCTAGAAAATGGTTAAATTTATTAGAAGGTGATTTCACTGTTCACAATTTTTGTAACAGGGAAAAGATCACCTTCACACTCCTCAAGGCTCTCCCCCATGTCAAACATTGGTGGGAAACTTACTGGGAGCAAAGTTCCATAGAGGAATCTGGAATATATGGGGTCGATCCCACTTGGGATTTTTTTGTGAATGCAGTCAAAGAACAATACTATCTTGTTGATAACTATGAAGACCAGTACATGAGATGGACCACACTACGGCAAGAGAAGAGACAAATAGTGTTGGAGTTCAAACTAAAGTCTCCTAGCAAGAGGATATTACCTTCATTTTTCAAACTATAAATATCTTGTTCTAAATTATTATATGTATATTAATTATATTATTAACTTATAATATTATAATATATTATTAAATAATTATATTATTATTATTAATTATATTAACTAATAATATAATATAAACACCTAAAATTGTCTTCACTTATAATCCAGGTTATATAATGAATATATAATCCTAATATTAATTTATAAATTACATTATTAAATATATATTAATATATATATTATTAGTATATATTTATATTACATTTATATTATATTATATATTATTATTATTAGTCCCTGTCAAAGGGACTATCGCAATCGGTCACTCTGTTGACCACTTATTAGTTGCAAGTTAGACTTAAATTTTTTGTTGATTTGCAATGTTAAACTTACGCATTTTTTTATTATAATTAAAATAAATTAAAAAATAATAATTATCTGCTATATTATTGGCCCGAAAACTTGAGGGTCTTATTTCCCGGTTGGCGGTGTGCATTAAAAAATGCAATCAATCCTCACGCTCTGCGATGTACAAGCTATTCCATCTGTCCTTCATCCTCGTTACATCCGGGCCCTATTTGATCCTCAAATCTCTCGTATTCAGCTGCATTAAATTCTAGTTTTGGTTTTCCTTTCCAATATTTCAGAACAAAAAGAATATTGCCTCCTAATAGCAATTGCATGGAGCTTCCCCACCTTCCTATTGAATCCTATATTTTTCTGTTAATGAAATCGTGAGCATTTAAGATAAATTTTCACCTTAATGAGATTTATTTAGAATGCACTCTCATCGAATTAATTGATCATGCGGTCACAGGTTCGCAACTGCGTCGTGACTTCCTTTCATTGTATGGTGATTCCTCTTCAAACCGTGTGGAACACATATCTAGCCAAGGTAAACTATCCGGTCTTCCCATATTTTCTGTGAAGAGACCCTCTGACATCAAATAACATTTACTATCTCATCTTTTGCAGCAAATTCCATGCACCTGAAGACGCAAGATTTTTTACAGCCTCTCAAAAGGGGCGATATAAATAATAATATAAAAGGTCTGGAGGTTTCATCTGCTAAGGCCTCTTGTTAGGTAGCTAGAGATATAGTGGGGGGACTAGAGGGCCCATAGTGATAATAATGGAGGCCATTCAATTTAAGGTGGACTATGTCCACTATAGTATTAAATAAGGCTCACTATGGTAGTTAGATATAATAAATGTAAGAGGACTTACTAGAAGGTTATACTTCTAGAAGGTTCCTCCTCTAGAATGTTCTTAGGTGGTTGGTAGTACTATATAAAGGGGTTCAAGCAATGTAATGAGATATGAAGATAAGTATTGTATTTAGAGTGGTAGCTCAATAAGAGGATTCCCCCTCGAAGAGGCAAGTGAACAGGAGAGGATCTCTTCCATAATAGGATCCATTGTATGGTGTTTCCCTACCTCAAGGGTTTTGATATAATAAAGTGGTGGTTTTCTATATTGTTCCATATATCTTGCGTGATGATTATATTCGGACATATTTGGTAGTATTTTGGTATTTTGTATTTAGGTCTTTGGTACTTAACAATTGGTATCAGAGCACTTTCCTTGACAAGAAGTGTGGGCAATTTTTTTATTTTATTTTATTTTTTATTTTTATTTTATTTATTTATTTATTTATTTTTTATTTTTTTTCAGATTTTTTCGGAGAAGAAAAAGAGGAACGCAACATTCTGGACAATTTATGTATATTTTTATGAATTTTTTTTAGAAATGGGTTGTATATCTGAGTTCCTCTTAGAAAAAAAAACAATTTAAAAAAAAATCATCTAAAATAGAGTCTGGGAAGTCAAGATATCGACATTTTAAAATCTACAATTTTTCAAAGTTTTTTTTTGCGAATGACGACATGAATTTTTATTTACTTTTGTAGCATAGTCATGCAGAATTTTCTAAAACATTTTTACAGATATGAGTTCCTATTTCCAAAATAGTTGATTTCAAAAACAATATCACCTAAATTGGAGCTTTGGAAGTGAAGATATCATTGATTTAAAATTAGTCATTTTGGGGGGGTTTTCGTGACAACGGTGAGACTGCAGAGCTCGTCATTTTTCACAGAGTGCCCAGATTGCTACCAGATCAGTGCCATTGGATAGATCATTTTAAGATATTTATTTTGGTATATTATATGTGTTATTTCCAATGGATATTCTACTTCACATGGAAATTAGACGGAAGATTGAAGCCCTTGAGACAGGTGCTCAAAATATTTAAGTGATCACACTTGCAATGCAAGAGAGATACATTATACAGGACATCAGGGATGAATATAATCAAGAATCACATGCTTGGAGTAATTTTGAGGATGTTTTTTATGATTGGTATATGGATAGTTGGCATTTCTGGGATGAAAACCATTTTCATATTCTATTTTATGACTATACTCCACCTTCTGTAGAGAAATCATGGAGAGAAGACAAGAGATTTATATGCACGTACTTCTTCATTTTTATTATTCTCCAGTAGTAGGGATGAATTTTTGGCCAGTTCTACATATTTTGATCCACTTGACCAATGTCTCTCTTTGGAGCAGAATTTTCAATTGGCTATGGTGTTTCGATATCTTCAACGTGGAGTTCAGATGAGCACTTGGACATGGGACCCCGATTTATAGTGATGGTTGGACTACTTTAGCATGGTGGTTCGCATTCCTACATGGGACCATGGTTCTCTAGTCTACTTCAGAACTTTGGTCCACACTTATCCATGGGACCCTGCTATATGGTTGTACACCCTCATAACAAGCGTTAAGGACAACTCTTTCATAAGGGGGATGGAATGTTAGCTAGCTAGAGAGGTAGTGGGGGGCCCAGAGGGCCCATAGTGATAATAGTGGAGGCCATTCACTGTAAGGTGGACTAGTTCCACTATAGTATTAAATAAGTCCCACTATGGTAGATAGATATAATAAATGTAAGAGGACTTACTAGAAGGTTATACTTCTAGAAGGCTCCTCCTCTAGAATGTTCTTAGGTGGTTGGTAGCACTATATAAAGGGGTTCAAGCAATGTAATGAAATATGAATATAAGTATTATATTTGGAGTGGTATCTCAATAGGAGGATGCTCCCTCGAAGAGGCAAGTGAACAAGAGAGGATCCATTCCAAAATAGGATCCATTGTATGGTGTTTCTCTACCTCAAGGGTTTTGATATAATAAATTGGTGGTTTTCTATATTGTTCCATATATCTTGTGTGGTGATTGTATTCAGATATATTTGGTACTATTGTGGTATTTTGTATTCATGTCTTTGGTACTTAACATATGTGTTGCAACTTCTACCTATTCTGTTGAGCATGTTCTTCCTGGCGGTATCAATACTTACACTATAAGCCACATTTCAGTTTACAACAAGATAAATGACAAGTCTAAGATTCTTGTGGTCCACATAAACATTGTAGAAACAAAACCATAAGTGACTAGGGTTTCCTCAAGCACCAATTACATAGGAGGCACATTCACATTGTGGGAAGAATGCATTCGTGTTGTGGACGAGAATTGAACCTATGACGACATGGCTACAAGTGATTTCAGCAAAGGTAACTTCTCTTTTTCATTTACATTGTTTTTCTACAAGGATTTTTTATGGATGTAATGGAATTCAAGGCTTTTTCATACATGTAATCTCTAGCCACATGAACAACCTATTGTTGCAATTTTCCATGATAGGTCATAGTCCATAATTTTGGCAACAACTGCTTTCAATCAATCTTCAAGATTAATGCCATAGTTTAATCTTGAAGATTAAACTACAATTTGTGTTGTTTCTTCTACTTTTATTTATCCATAGAATCAACTCAAAGGGAAATCTTCCAATAGTGGTTGGTACTACGGGGTTTGAAAACGAGGACGTTCAGATCCTCACGTCGTGTGTTTGAATACAGTGAATAGGCTTCCCATCGCCATTTCGGTTCCTGCTTTGAATGGAATGAAAGGAGAAATACAAATACAATGAAGCAATCAAATTTAACTCCTCTTTTCCCATCTTTCTTGTCGAGCAGGTGAGAACTGTGAATGAAATCCCCTCAAATCGAATGACACAATGGAATCAAGAACCGTTTTTCTTCTTCTGTTTATGTAACAATCTTGTCAGTGTTATGATTTTCCCTATTGCTTGTCAAAAAGTGAATTCATTATTCCATTTGCCTAATCCAAGATGCGTTTTTTTGTTTGTTCTTTTGTAGTAATAATTGTGGAAACATACATCTTCTAGATGCAAAAAGTGGAACAAGGTCGATGGATCAAGGGTGGTGCCTCCTTTGTCCTTCCCAAGGTGGTTGTTGTAAAGGTAAAGGTGGTTTTGGAGAATGGGGACCCTTACACGTCATGTTCCAAAATGAATAGAGACACATAAGGAATGAAAAAAGGAGCATAGAAGAATCTGCTCAATCACCTTAAGATCATTGAAAGTAAAGTCTCAAGATTAAATTTAATCTTGATTTGGATTTATTAACGTCGTAGTTTAATCTTGATTTTGGCAACAAAAACTTATTTTGCAATTTAGTTAATCAATCTTCTTTACCATAATGCTTGGTTGATGGCATCAATATCTATTAGTGTCTTTCATTGTCGATGTATTTCCCTCATTTTTCTTTATCATATGGTGCACCGAGTATGTCCATTTGCTGATGAAATGGAAATAAATGTGTTCTAGGAACCTTAAATATATTCAATCTCCACTGTGCATAGATGACTGTGTGATTAAAATTGGATTGCATTATGAACTAAGTATTATTACTAACTATAGGTGTTAACATGTTATATTAACCTCTTAGGATTTCTATTTTAGGGGAAGGAAACACACATTGGATAAGGTTTTTGTAGATGAACCTAGAATAATACCTTTCAAGTGACCCACCACCAAAGGTTGACGGGAGAAGCAATGATCAGAAATCCAACACTCCCAGGTACAAGCATTCTACAATTGAACATCGCAGGAGGAGCAAAATCAATGATAGGCAAATTGTGCCCACTCATATTTTGTAAATCATTTAAATGTATTTGGTCTGCTATAGTGTTGCATCTTTACTAATTTTTTTTTTTTTTTTCATATTTATCTTTGACTCATTTAGGAAAGTCTTACCTTGTATGCACAACTTATTTGATCTAAAAATATTGCTCCAATCTGACACCACAATCACTACACTGCATTCTAATTCTAGACCTTGCAAATCCATTGTATTGCACCTTTACATTTATAGATGGTTGGCACCAAAGAATTAATCTTTAGGGTATTTTGCAATTGCAGTTGGTGAGAGTCAAAGGATAAATGTCTTGGACTTTATGGTTTTTATTGGCAGCCATTGATCCTTAAATCACATGAGTATAGGCTGAATGTTGCATGTAACAAATCCATATCCATTGTTTAGATTAAGTTTTAACTGTTCTAGTAGATAAGAGGAGATAACAGTTTTGACACAGGGGATTATGATTGTAGTTAGGGTCAGCATGAGTACCCTTGAGTCTAGGTTTGAGAAGAATTATTTCCATGAAATGTGTTCATAGCTAGTCACTCCATATTTTCATGGCATATGGATAATTTCTATCGTGTCTAAATAGATCCATTTGCGTTATTAATTATGCATTTACTATCAGTTGGGTTGTCAATCTCTTAAAACTTAAAGAGTAGGATGATGTCAACTTAGTTTAAATGGTTCGGTAGAAGTTATTTATGAAAAGTGACATTGAGCATAAGTTATAATAAACACAACAGTCTCAACCAATAATGCAATATAATATAGCTAAAATAATAGGGTGAGGCCTTTAAACTAAATGTGATAGAACTAATCTTTATTCTAATTTCTTAAAAACATAGTATACAATTTATGTCCTTAATATAGTTCTATTTCTATTTTATTTAAATTGCTTCAACTCATATTCTTTTGACATGCAACATGAATAAATACCCTGGCATGTGAAAGCTATGCTTCCTTTTTGAATTGGTAACTTAATGGACTCACATTAGAGAAAATGGAAGGAGTTGTGGTTGCCAGGGGGAACTATTTTTGGTCTATATATGATCAATGTTGGAATCATATAGTTAAACTTGGTCTCCAACTGGAGACATTTGGTTTCATTTAGCACATAAATTTGTTTTTTTTTGCACATAAATTTGGTCTCTAATTGAACACTTCTTGTTTCATTTGACACATAAACTTGTTCGCAAAATCAACATGCAAAAGCTTATGGGGAGGGACATAGCCACTGCAGTGGCACTTGTTATTATAATCCTAATATTAATATATATTAGGTTATAAATTATATTATTTATAAAGTTTTGAGGAACTTATTATTATATTAGGAAATAATATTAAATTAGTTATATATAATATAAGTTAGTTATATTATATATAACTAACTTCTTTCCAACAAGAAAATTTCCCTTTATATATATATATATAAGTTCACATTATAGTTTCACTTGGTGAAAGGCACTCTGGCCCCTTCCTACTACTCAGAAAACAAACTTTTTCTGAAGTGTCAAAATACAAAAAGACTAGCACCTAGTCATATGAGAACATTCCCTTAGTCAAGAAACCAAAAAAATACTTGTTATTAATAACAATCCCGTTATCACCGATGAGAATTCAAACTCAGGAGAGAAGAACAAAACAAAATTAAAAGAGATTGATTGAGATGGATGGCCCCTCTCTTCCCTCGTTCTAGGTATGGTATACAAGCTTCCCTTTTGGACTACTGAGGGCCAATTTTGATTGTGAATCTACCTCCATATTAAGTTCCATATAGACATGAGTGAAGAAGATTTCTTTAAAAGATGATTTCAACGAAACTATGCCTTCCATCCAACCTATCAATGAGGCGACTTGCAGCTTGCCTCTGTCCTTTAACTAATCAAGGATAATCTTTGAGTCACCAATGACCTGGATCACTTCTAAATTGTGCATTTGTGCAAGATAAAGTGTTGCCCACGCACCAATCAATTCTGCTCTTGTATTATTCCCCTGGCCGCAGTTCAAAATCCACTTAATCTCCCTTTGAGAACTGATCTTGATTATTCCACCTCCACCACACCCAAGTGTCCCGTGTGAGGCTGCTCCATCAAACCAACAAACAAAAGAAGTTAGGATACACGGTGGCTGAATGATCCTCTGCTTGTATTTTTTTTTTTCCACTAGTGGCAACATTGCTTTGACCTTGGCTGTCACCAAAAACACTGATGCTCTGCGCCCCTCAAAAGTAACCAGGTTCCTCTCTATCCACATGATCCAACAAACAATAGACAAGATATTTGTAAAAGTTGTGTTCTTTTTGAGCCAACTCTCATAGCTCGAGCTGAGACAATCTCCTTCCCAAGAGGACCAAATTTTTAGTTTAGAGGATAAACAAAACCAAGCCTCTCGACTAAAATGACAAGAAACAAAAAGATGATTGACAGACTCAGCTTCCTCAAGACATAAGACATAAATGTTTGGCCCCACCCACCCCTTCCTCTGAAGATTATCCCAGGTAAGGATCCGATTCTCCAGGGCTAACCAAAGAAAGAGCTTGATTTTTGGATTGAGATCCCACTTCCAGAGTGACCTACGCCAAGCCTCCACCGGATTGGGCCAAACAGTTTTAGTGAGGGCCAGATAAATATTTTTTGTTGAAATACTGCCCGATGAATCACCACCCACCCAACAGAGCTCACCAACTTTGTTGCGTAAAAGGATCCCTACACATCACAAAGATTTACGATAAGCCTCCCATCCAACAGCTAAGTCCCCAACAAGGCCAAGATCAAGACTTGACTTCCAGTAGGAGTTGTTTATTCCCACCTTGTCAGGTCCTGACACTTGGAAAAGATAAAGGACAGAGTTCCTTCGCAGCTCCGCTCTCATATGAGAAGATAGAAAAGAAAGGTTCCCCACACCTAAAATGTGATCAAGATCAACCTATACACCAAGCCTAGAACCAACTTTCCAACCCAGCTAGTGAGTTAGAAGGTGTAAATATTTTAGAAATCCCTTCCAAGTTTGAGAAGCCAATGGATTGGAGGAAGTAGCTTCCCGAAGCCAAGTGGTAATTGAGCAATTTGAAATGTATTTATCTTTTACTACTTTTCTCCAAATCCCATCCTTTGTTAATACTCTCCAAAGCATATTAGTAGCCAGAGCCTTATTAAAGAAGTGTATATTCCAAATACCCCTACCTCCCAGATGCTTTGGTCTCGCTAAGAGATTCCAGCTGCAAAGGTGAATACGAGCCTTACCCTCTAATCCAGACCATAGGAAATTAAACATCAACATATGGATTTTGTGTAAGATGGAATTAGGAATTGTAGCCAATGCCATCCAGTCTACCGCCTGCCCCTCAAGCATCGATTTAACAAGTGTGCAGCGTCCCCCAAGGGACATCCATCTATTACACCACCACCCGATCCTCTTTTGAAATTTTGTGACAAGTCAGCGCCAATCCTCCTGCTTGTATGCTTCTGCCTTTAGAAAATAGCCCAGGTACCTAAAGCCTTTGGCCAGTTCCTCAAATCCATAAGGGAAGAGAGCCTTAAATCTTACAAGCTCATCAGTAGGTATTCCAGAGTAATAAAATATAGATTTTGACCAGTTAATACTCAAGCCTGAGGCTCTGCAAAAGGATGTTAAAATATTGTTTAGTTCAATCCACTCCTCCACCGAAGCCTTAGTCATAATCAAAACATCGTCAACAAAAAACAAATGCAAGATCTTGACTAGTCTTGAAACCTTGACCCCTATGAGCTTCCCCTCATCCAAACCTTTCTTCAGAATATGGTTAAGGCCTTCCATAACAAGAATAAATAACAGAGGTGATAGAGGGCACCCATGGAACAAGCATATTCCACTTTTGAACACCTTAGATGTCTCCCTGTTGATAAAAACCGCAAAGTTTGCGCTGGTTACACAACCAAGGATCCAATTTGTAAAATTAATACTAAAACCCGACTGGATTAGAATCAAGCGAAGAAAATCCCAATTTATATTGTCATATGATTTCTTGAGATCTAACTTTAGAATCATAGATTTAGACTTCTTAGCCTTAATATTGTGGATACATTCCTGTGTTGTACCAATCGCATCCAAAATCTGCCTTCCTTTGAGAAATCCTAATTGTTCCTCCGACAATGATCGAGACAAAATAGGTTTCATCATATTCGCTATAATCTTAGTAATCAACTTGTAACAAGGGTTGCATAGGGATATAGGTCTGTAATCTCCGAGGGAACTAGGTTTATTAACCTTTGGGATCAACGTTAGAAGAGTAGCATTTAAAGAATTTTTAACTGCGCCTCGTAGTCTTGAGTCCTCCACCAGTGCCAACAAATCATCGCCCATAAGATCAAAGAAATGAAGATAAAACTCTACATGCCACCCGTCGGGCCCCGAGATTTTATCTTTTGAAAAAGATTTAAGAACCTACCATAGCTCCTGCTTAGTACACGACCTTTCCAGACCATCTTTGTCCTCGACATTAACCATACAACCGAATAGACCAGTTGTATTCACCTGATCTTCAATGTACCCTTCTCTCGATTTACTATAGAAGGCCTTAAAGTATTTTATTGCTTCAGTCTTTATGGCCTCCGGGCTAGTGTGGATCTTCCCTTCATCATCACAAATCTCCTAGATTTGTTTTTTATTCCGCCTATAGCTGGCATAATTATGAAAATTTTTTGTATTTTTGTCACCCGCCTTTAACCACACCGCTCTACTCCTAAGTCACAATTTTTCCTCTTCATCTATGAGTAATTGATCCCTCTCTAACTCCAGAAGTTTGATATTTTTCTCTCTGGCTATCGAGCCTGGAACTCGAGCCTCCTGTAGCAAATTATCAGTCAATAACTCTTCAAGTCCCTTTAATTTTTCCTCCTGAATTCTAATGTGCTCCTTAGCCCATGATTTCAAATGAGTCTTCAGATCTTTCAACTTGTTTATGAATCTTTGTTGTACATCAAATTCAACTAGATAAGTCAGATCATTCCAGATGGTAGAAGCAATATTCTCGAGCTCGAGCTCTGTAAGCCACCTGGCATTGAACTTAAAAGGATAGGCCTTTGGGCGAGTGACCTTATCTAATTTTAAAATTAACGGTGCATGATCCGAAAAACAGGGATAATCAACCCATGATTTATACAATCCTAATCCAACCAACAAGTCTTTGGATATCCAGTCTCTTTGAAATACTATCCACTCCACTATGACCATTCCTCCAAGTTGGCACCACTGCATCCGGTAATACATCGACAAGGCCCACCTTATCAAAGAGTTCAATAAAGTAAGCTAAGAGTGGATCTAAATGAGTAGTTGCTCCCCAAATCTCCCCAGCTCCAAGTGTTAGGTTTAAGTCCCCTGCCACTATAAGGTTCATGTTGTCAAGAATACCACTGGTCACCAACTTATCCCAGAATGCTTTCCTCTCCACGCAGGGTCCATAAACATTAAGCAATGTAACTGGTTGATTAAGATCAAAATACAAACTCGTAAGAAGAATCCCACCACAACAAATATAAGGAACAAAATCATAAATATTCGAATCCCAAGAGACGAGAAGACCTCTCGAAGACCCGACCTCACTGACTGCACAGGTAAGCCAGGTAGGACAATGAGTAAGCAAAAGTGCGCGAGCTTTGTAATATTCAACCATAGTCTCTTGTCGAAAAATTATATCCGGTCTAGTCCTCCGAAGAAATCTTCGAAGGGAGTCAGATTTCAGGTTCCCCCCCACCCCTCTAATGTTCAGGGTGAGGAAAATAATGTCTTCGCTCTGGCTAGGGCTTTAAGGCCTCTAAGCGCCCATGAATCATTTGTACCTGAATGAATTTTCCCCTCTATACAGGTACTTTGTGCCTCCTTCTTCTTCCTGGCACTTCTAGTCTTTAAAGGTGAGATTTCTAACCCCAATCCCCTAGACCATGAATATTCTTTAATAGTGTCCCCACCCAAGGATCTGGAGGATCCCTCCCCCCCATTGGAATCTGGTATATGATAAACTAAATTCCCTATGTAGGTGGGAAGAGCTATCGGGCTCTGCACCTCTATGATAGTGCGCATAAGTGACTCTAAGACAAAACCAATCTCACTATCCCCCAAGTCGGATTCCCGACAGCCCGGAAGTATACTTTCCACAGTATCACAGGAAGCTCTAGTGTCCACCCTTCCTGATGGATTCTGAGGTCTACAAGCACTCCTCACCGGTAAAGCACCAGCTAAGGAGGCATTCACTAGTAAACTGCACTTCAAAGTAGTGACTGCCTCTTTACTAGGTAGTACACACCCCACACCCTCGGATAAGTGACCAGTACCAGGGAGATTAACTAAATCTCCTACCGACTGCCCCGCTGGGCCAGATGAACAACCCAAAATACCAGATCGAGTATCGAAGAAATTTGACTCATCCAAAAAATGTCTTTCCTAGAATGATAACGAATGAAAGAGAGCAGGACATACATATTTTAACTTACTAGTGATGGTCACAGCTGTCCCCAACAAAGTCAGAGCCTCAAAGTCATAGTCACATGGACTGTAGCTTGCTGACTCAATCCCTGGCGACTCAAGTCGAGAGGATCTTTCCAGCAGTGTACCATCTGATACCTCCTCATCCTGTGGTCCCATGCAGTCCCTCCATAGATGACCCGTATTCTGACACTTAGTACATATGAACGGTATACCTAAGTAGTCTAGAGACTGAATGAAATGGTGACCATGCCAGCTAATCTCCAAGGATTCAAGTAGAACATAATTAATATCAATTTCCCCAAGGAATTTACACATTCTTTTATCTGTGGCTTTTAAAGCATCAAGATCCGCATAGATGAACTTCCCTAGGCTATTCCCTATAGCTTCCAAAACTTTCATGTGCCAAAAGTGCAGCGGTAGTCCCGACAGCAACAACCAGAAATGACAGAATCTAAAATATTCCTGTACAGGGTCGAAACTCACCCTCCACCTCTTAACCATTAAAATACATCCATCGAAGCACCATGATTTACCTAAAATCAACTCTGTATCCTCTAACCTTTTGAACTGAAAGCCAAACCATCCTTTAGTAAGGTAAGAAACCTTTGAACTATAGCCCAACAATGGCTACCAATTCACCGAAATCCACTCCTCTAAAGGCATTTTACACTTGTGTTTATACGAAAACCTCCCTACCAGAGTTAATAATGTGAGGCTCACCATATTTTCCAGACCCACATCATCGCCCAACATTAGTTTTCGTTTTGAGCGGTTTGGAACCCAATGTCGATACTGACGGTGACCCCGCCTCTTCTTAACACCAGTATGACATGCTCTAGTCCCACCCTCCGACACTCCTCCCGTATCTAATGACTTCCCACCTGCAGCCACACTGTGATTTACAGTGTCTTTCACTCCAATATTCCCAAAGGTGTGAGAGTCATGCCTTTGATCCAACACAGACGAAGCAAAACCAAAAATAGTTTGACCACCCTCCGCTCTTGGCACCAAGATCTAAGCCTTAACTGTTGCCCTCAACGCCTTAAAGTCACCATTAAAACCTGCCAGATCATTCGCAGAGAAAAGCCCCGTCTGTCGCCAGATGGCCTCATCCTCTTCACCCATGAGAGCATTAACTTCCTTCTCCATCGGGATCCCCTCCAATGGAGTATGCGTCATACTCCTTGGCCCATCACACAATGACAAATTCTCTGACCGCTCAACAGCTGTGTAGAAGGCCTTAAAACTACCTTAATGAATCAAATAAGACAAGGGTGACGCGAAACCCACTCACCCAAGAAACGAGAAGAAGAGTAAATGAAACTCAAGCTAATGATGTGAACTCCAAAAAAAGCGTGAAAAGACAGAAACACTGGTTAAAGGAGGCTCTAAAATAGCAGTCGATAAGTCGGGGGCTTTACCAACCAACTAATACTCCACTAAAATCCCTCCTAAAGACTCCACCAACCACACTCAACCACTAAAAAATCAGCTAAAGAGAATAGGGAACTACTTGACAACGAAAACCTTCTAAAAAACCATAAAAAAAGACAAAAATATCCGTCCGCCATCCAAGACTCATCCAGAATCAAGCTTTGGCCTGCTCCGATAGACAAACAAAGTTATCTAGACATGTTACCTCTCCCCTACTTGGATGGGATGAATACTATCTAGACGTGTTACCTCTCCCTACTAGGATGGCCACCATTGCTGGATCTTGGAGGTTTGAAAAATCCTACCAGACCCTTTTCCCGCTTGTCCAACCCATCTCTCTATATAACTAACTTAATATATAATATTAATAATGAATCATTTATTTGATTAAGGAAAAGTTTATCTTTCTTTTAATACTACTTTAAATGACGATTTTAATCTCCAAATAGAAATAGATTTATTTTATAAATATTTTTGATTGAATATCTAAGTACACTTCTTTTAAAATATTTTAATCAATTTTACACTTCCAACAAACTTACAAAAAAAAAAATTAATTTTTTTTTAGAATAAATTTCTACACACCCTTCTCTAACGATTTGGAAGCCTTTGGAAAAGCTGAGACGTTTACAAATTTGATCCCTTCTACACTATGTTCTACCCATCAATCCTTTGATATCATCACTTGGCACGTTGGACTCCGATTCTACATTGCTCACTAAGTAGATTGGACAAGTCAAACCTAAGCTCGAATCCCGAAGTACAATGACTACATACTTTAATGAAAGAGAGGCCAAATCTGTCAAATTTCCAGGTCAACGCTAAATTCCAAACAAACTGAAAATGCAGGCATTATTCGATAGTGCTCGCCAGGGGGATACACAATTATCAATATCTCCAAAACGGATGGCACGTCACTGTCAGCTTTCTACGAGGAACTTTTCATTTGATTGATTATAGTTTATTAACTACCCATCATCACATGGAGAGTGGGTAAAGGGACATATAATGTAAGGTAAAAGGTTTAAAATTTGGAGAATCTGCCTCTCAATAAAGTTCGCAAACTATATATGTTGTATATACATATTATATATATTGTATATACATATTATATATGTATGTTGTATATATACTATATAAGTAGGTAGGTGTACTTAAGTGTAGTTGGTTGCACTTGTGTTTATTATTATTTTTTTTTTATAAAGTTGGTTATTGTACCATGTTAATATAGGGTGGGTTTATATCTCCATAAATCAATAAAAAAAATTATTAAAAAAAAAAAAAATGAAAAGTAAAACTACACTAATTAAAAATAAGAAGTACAAAAAATTGTAATTATTATTAATTAAATTTTTATGTGTGAATGAATGGTGTTTGATTCTTGGAAATGATTTTTTTTAATTATCAAAAACTTAACACATGTTTAACATAGAAAATTCATCTCAATGAACATTGATATGATATTTTATATAAAGATACCAAAAACATAATTGTCTACCTAAATGATTAATTAACCATTAATCTATTAAAGTCCACATTCCAACATCTGTGAGTGATTTTTAATTCAAAAGCTTTTGGTTAAAGGTCACACTTCTCCATTTTTATCATTTTTCCTGGTTTTCTCCTTATTTTAATGTAACCAACGCCTTGACTAGGGATTATTGGAGTTTCTAACAACAATGTTGTTTGTTGTGTTCAATATCCTTCTTTGGTCCAAATATTTCAATTCATACATCTGCTTACCTTTTTTTTTTTTTTTTTAAGAGATTCCCTACAATGAGGTCAATGGAAAGGGAGTTTTCTTTAGAATCAGGATCGTATTGATACATTTTTTTCACTCTTTTTTTTGTTTTCTCCTTATTTTAGTGTAACCAATGCCTTGATTGGTGACTATGCCTTGATTGGGGACTATTGGAGTTTTTATCAACAATGTTGTTTATTGTGTTCAAGGACCCTTTCTTGGTCCAAATAATTATATTCATGTCTTATCTTACTTTTTTTTTAAGAGTTTCCTTGCAATGAGATTAGTGGAAAGGGAGTTTTTTTTGGAATTGTGATCATATCAATGTCTTTTTTTTTTACCCTTTTGGAGATGGAACAATCACATTTGTTGGGTTGTAGGAGTAGGTTTCTCTAAGGTCTTGCTTCTCTTTGCCTAATGGTAAGTTGTCCTTGAAATTTTCGACCAAGAAAAATTTAAATTCTTCGATTTAGTAACCAATGACAATTTTTCCTTCAAACATAATGTCATGACATCTCTATGATTGAAACAAATTTTACAATGAAGACAAGCTTTGATAGTCCATAAATTATTCCCAACTCTCATCTCCAATACCTAACACTATTTGGTAAAAAAAGTATTTACTTAAATCAACATAAACACATATTTAGACATAGGTATTGTAAACAATGACACATGTTTTTGAAAGTAGAGTAACAAAATTATCCAAAACATTATTAATATTTTATAGAATTTAATAGTCTCAACATTATAGAAGGGAATTGAGCAATCTAATCTAAAATTAGTTTTTGATCCTATAAACCTCCTAACCAAGCAGTTAAACTACAACTAGGGGTAGTATATGGTTTCACATGTGGAACTAGGTCTAGAGGTAGCTTCATTGATTATCACAAGGACAATGCATTTCTTGCAGATACTATCTAGGTTGAAACCACCTTTTGGTTCTGGTGTAAAGCCTAAAACTGCTTATGATTGGCTAAGAGATCATCATCCTTAGACATAAGCAAACATGTTAATGATCCAAGATTTAGAGACATCTAGCAAGAATGGACGTTTACCTCATAAACCACTAGCAAATAATTTCATAAAGTATAGTTTTCTTGAATAACAATGATGAATTAACTTACATTCATGAATAACAACTAATAATAATTATCTTTACTATCAATTAACAATTAAATTATAATAAATTTTACCACCTTTAAAAAAAAATCCTATAAACATTTTATATATAAATCAAAACCAAACACCATAAAAAAAAAGAAACCATACCCATGGCCTAAGGCCATCACATACTTGTTATTGTTTAATTTATATTGGTCGTTTCTTTTTGGAACAATTGTTACGTTGGTACCCATCATCATCATAAGAGGAATATGATGTTTTGTTCACATCATTATGAACACCTCACTTGTGTAAGCATTACACTTACTCTTAAAATGTAAAACTTTATTAAAACAAGTATATAATATGACGATAAATGGGGTTCAAACATTAATACAATTTTTAATGTGGTCATCACTCCATCGTATTAAAATGTCTTTCAGTTATCAAAATGCAATGGTGTGTAAAGATTTATTTTTAATTTATTTAATAACTTTGTTTTTTTTGCATCCTATTAAAATATGTCTTTGAGTTATCAAAATGCAATGTTGTGTAAAGATTTATTTTTACATTTTTTACATGAATTTGTTTAATAAGTTTTTAAAGTGATTTTTTATATTTTATGATTAGTGTTAATGTAAATGTTGTTATTATATAATTTTTTATTTTTTTTTGCATCCTATTAAAATATGTCTTTGAGTTATCAAAATGCAATGTTGTGTAAAGATTTATTTTTACATTTTTTACATGAATTTGTTTAATAAGTTTTTAAAGTGATTTTTTATATTTTATGATTAGTGTTAATGTAAATGTTGTTATTATATAATTTGTACTCTTAATGTAAAGATATTTTATTTATTAAGCTTGAATTCATAATTTTTTTTAGTTATTTTTATTTTGAAATTGAAATTGATTGATTTAAACTAATTGAATTAATCTATTAAATTTAATGTTTTATCCTAATTGTAGTTATATAATCAAATTTAGAGGGGTAGAGTAGGTATACCTTTATAAACTTCCGTAGTCAAATCGTTGCGTGAACACTAATTTGGTGTCTTGGTTGTGATCTTAAAATTAGATTATTATTATTATATTTTTTCTGATTTGGTTCATATTTTTTCAATATTTCTTACAACATTCTATTGCTATATATGGTTATTCTTTTCAAATAACACCAAGGTCGCATATACTTTTTAAATGATTCACCCTTATGAAATTCACACATATTTTTTAAATGATTCACTCTTATGACGATGATTATGAAAGAGACGTGCATAAGGGAAAACTATGTAAAGATAAATATGTTGGGAAAATGCTATAAAAATGCAAATTCAAACTTCCATGGAACAAATTTTATATATAACAAGAAATTTATACAATTTAAGGATGCAATTAAGACCATATATAAGGGACTTATAGATATTGTAACTTCATTATATTGATAATAGTATCAATTAATCTAAAACCAACATTACTTTTCCATCCATGTTTCCCAACAATGTGTGACTTCAATTTGACACAATCCCATTCATGGTTCCACTAAGGGCTCTATACCACACCTTCAAGGGTGGGGTTTTGTTTCATTCACTTTCTTTGTTACAAGTCAATTCAAAGATCAAACCGCATACTTGATCTTTTTTTTTTTCAAATAGAAAAAAGAGCTTATATTGAGAAATATAATATTAACTTTATAAAGTCGGTGCATAAGTAACAAATACAACTGTTTTCCCTACTCATAAGTTTCCCTTCCCAAAATTACATCTGTTGACCATATTCATAACTTATCCTTCCCAAAAATAACTTACTGCATACACAGAGTCTTTACCATACAAAAAACCATCCTAAACTACTTCTTATACAAACCCAGAAGCATTAATCTACCACAAAATAGAGTTAGACTAAAGTCAATCTTTCAAATTTCTCTATATGTGCTCCCACCCCTTTTGCATAATATAAAAAGCATTCTTCCAAGTGTAAAACCTTCTTTGAAAGTTGGTCAACTTCCCTGTAGATATGTTGAATTTTCAAATTTTGAAAGTTTTTACTGAGGTGGCGAATTCTGGACATCCAAGGCTGTAGAGTAATCACCTGCAAATTGTGTTTAGAAGAAATCTAGTCAACTATAAATTTTGAGTCTCCAACCAACTGTAAGCAAGAAACGTGTTTGTATTGCTCAAAAAATAGGATACTCCATAAGGCCAGTAGTTCTCCCCTTGTATTTGTTCCTGAGCCACAATTCATTTTAATATTGAAAGTACCCAATACTAGGCATTTTAGTACAACACCTGCACCACAACTAAAACCCCCATTCTGAGAAGCACCATAAAAAAATCCAACAACCAAATTCCCCTCCAGCAAGGGGGGACGAGGTATTCTTTGTGAATGAACAGTATGAACTTTTTCCATCTCACCCAATTCTAGCAGAACGCGATTACACACCCTAGAAAGGGACAAATTTTGATCCTAAAAAATAATGAGGTTTCTATGCCATTTCCAACAAATGAAACATGGCATTTCCTTCCACATTTCCATCTCCTTCACCTAAACTTGGAAACACTCATGGAGTTTTCCACAACCCCAAACTCTTTGAATATGAAAGACATTTAAGATGAACTCCCAAACATCTTTGGAGAAAGAACAATAAACCATCAAATGATTTATTGATTCCTCCTCTTCTCCACACATAACACATCTATTTGGTCTAAAAAAACCTCTTTTTGATAGATTATCCGAAGTCAAAATTTTACTCTTGAACAACTTCCAACTAAACGTTTTATTCTCAAAGGAATCTGCCACTTCCAAATATCCATCTGCCACTCCTCAGTGACATCCTCATTGTCATCTATGAATTGCATTTCATAGGCTTATTTCTCAAAGACATTTTCTCCTTTACTATCCCATGACCAGACTAGTGCATCATTCTCATCAGATAAAAAAAATCCAGAGTGTTTTAAACCCCTCACATAAGTCTCCCATTTTGAATTTTTCTCTCCCAAGAGATTAAGCATCTCTGCACTTTTCCAAATGTCACCAATCAAACCTCATGTATCCAAAGTAGTTACCTAAGCTAGAAACAAAAATCCTTTTGAGTGAAGAGTTTGGACTAAATTCTCAGACAATTTATAATATGATTGAGACCCTATCAAAGGATCCAATCCAATTCGAATATCCCACCCATTTCTAGGCTTCCAAACTATCCAGTCCATGATAAGATGCAAAGATGAAGTGAGAGAACTCCAACAATTCGACATACATTTTAATCTATTTCTCCCTTCCCTAAATCAATCCACTACAAAATTATTTTTCAAATATTTTTTAAGAATTAGTTCATACCAAAGGCCCGGACTCATTAGGCTCCTCCACAAACTCTTTTCTACTAGAGCTTTACCAAAAAAAAAAATGTTTTTAAATCCCCATCCACCTATCTTTTTTGGCTTAGCAATCCTTTTCCAATTGACCAAGTGTATGTTTTATTTTTCTTTTTCACTTGTCCACAGAAAAATGAACATCCTCCTCTGAATTCTATCTAAAATACTCTTAGGAACCTTAGCCAAAGATAACCAATATACAAGAATTCTTTCCAAGAATGATTTAACAAGTATATATCTACCTCCTAAAGTGAGCCATCTATGACACCAATTTGAGATTATATTTTCCACTTTAATTAGCATCTACCTCCAATCATTCACAAAGTAGCAGTAAGGCTTAAGAAAACACCACAAATATTTAAATCCCTCTTCTAACGATTTTATGTCATAAAACAAAAAATCTTTAAATAGCAAAAAGTCCTCCCTCGACCAACCTGCTTCCAAAAATTGTGACTTTTGAGAACTGAAAGTCATACCTATAGCATTACAAAACAAGTCAAGATAATCCTTTAAGACTTTCCATTCAACCAAAGATCCTTTTCCAAATATAATATCATCATCTACAAACAACAAGTGATTAAGTCTAATTCCATTTGCGACCAAGACTCCTTCAATTTTACCATCTTCAACAAGTTTCAAAAGTATTCTACTTAGACCTTCAACAATAAGTAAAAACAACAAAGGAGAAAGAGGGAAACACTTCCTCAATCCTATAGTACTTTAGAATAAGCTGGAAGGACTACCATTAATTAAAACAAAGAAATTTGTTGAGCTAACACACCCCATAATCTAATCAGTAGCTTCTAGGCAGAGCCCAATCTAGAGTAAAATTAAATTGAGAAACCTCCAATCAACTCTATCAAAAGCTTTCAACATATCTAACTTCAGAACCGAAGATTTCAATTTTTTTTTTATCTTTATAAAATGGAGAGCTTCCTGAGCCACTCCAATTGCATCTGTAATCTGCCTATTCTCCAAGAATTTGAATTGTTCCTTTGAGATACCTTTTGAGAGGTAAGATTTAATTCTAGTAGCAATGATTTTTGAAATCATCTTATAGGTCAAATTGCATAGAGAAATGGGCCTAAAACCTGCAAAGAAGTTAAGAATATTACTTTTCATAATTAGAGATAGAAAGGTTGCATTGAAATCCTCATTAACCTTTCCCTTCAGCCTGGATTCCTCCAGCAGTTCAGGGCCCAATTAGAGAATCCATTAGAGAAGTGTACTCTACAGTCACCAACTTGTGCCAATTGGAGTGCACTAGAAACACAAAAGTTGGTTTAGTTAACCAAACCGAATTGAATTTAAAAGGAAAATTTATGTTTTCCTTCTCTTGATCAAGTTGTCAGACCACAAACATATAATCAGAAATTTTAACATTTACCACCCACGACCTATATCTGAGACCCGCAATCGCTAGCTTTTCACTAATTAAAAAGTGATCCAACCTCTTTGCAACAAAACCCTAATCCCCTCTCCCATTCCTCCAAGTTGATGAAATATTAACTGGTTTGATATCTATAATCCCTTCATCCTAAAATACTTGATTAAAGAAGGAAGCTAATAGGTCTCTCCTTGAGGAATGACACCAAATTTCCCTAGCAGAAACAATAAAATTCAAATCTCCTCCCAAAATTAAATCAGGCTCCTTCAAAATACCATCAAATTTCAAATTGTCCTAGAACGACAGTCTATTCCCATAGGGCTCATAACAATTAGCCAACTTCATGTTCTTATTGAGAACCTTTACAAACCCCTCTAACAAGATTCCCTCAGGTGTCAGAAAAGCATCAAAATTAGATTTTTTAGGATTCCACGCAGAAAGTAGTCCCCTTGACAACCCTAAAGAATCAACTGCACATAAGTTCCACATAGGTAGAAGTTTAGAGAACACCTCTCTCGCTTTGTTCCCACAAACCATGGTTTCCTGAACTAAGAAGACATTTGGTTTTACCAATTCAATCAACCTTTTAAGGGCTACGTATTTTGGAGCACCCCCAACTCCTCTAACATTCAGAGAGAACACAATCATTTGTAACCCCTCGTTAGGGATTTCTGTGCTCCAAGCACCCTTGGACCTTCTGAACTCTACAAAAGAGAAACTTCAAAAGTACCAACCTCCTTCACAAGTTTCCTTTCACTTCTCATTTTGATTGGATAAAAATATTTTTATAAACCTCCAAAAACAACCCCTTTTTGTACTGAAAGCTCCTTTTTCTTCCTCCAAGATCCAACTCCCTCAACCGAATCAACATTCTTTAAAATGGAGAAATAAGAAGAAGAAGGCTCCCCCGTCGAAAAGATATGGAGAGGAGTATGACTCAATACTTCTTTAAAGTATAAGATAAAAGTAGTTAAAGATTCCTCTAAAATTTTTGAAACAAAGTGCTCCAAAGGGTTTAGTTCACTAAAATCAGTCATAGGACCATAACCCTTAAGTAGATTTTCAGTACCCTCTACCTCCGAAAAAACCACAACCCTGGGAACCCTCGACACCACATCCTATGAAAAATCATCCTCCAAACCAAAGACAGAAGGTAGACCTGAAATCCCCAAGCATGGAAGTACTTTCTCCACCAAAGGTTACAACTCATAGGCAAGACAAGATTAAACCTTATAAACAAAAAGTCCTGGTACCTTTACAAGACCATAAACCTCCTTTGACTTCAAAAGCACGACCTCACCCACAGGAGAGCCACTCCCTTCTAGACTAGCAACAAATGGAATACCCAAAACCTCTAGTCTCGAAGGCCCTTTCTCCACAACTAGAACTGGTTCATAGGAAATAACATAACGAATCTTACATCCTGAAAGACATGATGTCTTTAAAAGACAAATATCTTCCTTTGTTTTCGAAAAAATTACCTCCCCCACAGGATATCCATCCCCATCAGGAGATTCAACCCCCTCCAAGTCCACCCCAAAACTTCCAGCAGAAAAATCAACCTCTTTAAGACCAGCTTCAAAGCCCAACCCAAAACCCAAACTCCCCAAATAGAAAACCCCTTGTTTAAAAACTTCAGGCACATTAATAACAACATAACTATAAGGAAACAAGGGAGAAGAGGAAAATCAAGAGCTATCCAAACAAGCACGAGGTAACAATTCAAGTCCGTTTCGAATACAGGAAGAAAAAGGGGTTGGGGAAAAGCTTTGTTTCTTACCAAGTAACGAGACAAAATCCAAAGTCTGTGATTAAGAATCTCCCACAAGGAGAGAGACAACATTTTCAAGCGAATTCTAGACAAAATCTGGTTTCACATCCCAGTCTTCATCTAACAGAGGAGAAACCTCAAAACGATCCTTAAAAAACCTTGGACAAACTTTCTTCAAATGACCCACTTCCTTACAAGCCGAGCAACAAAGCGGGATCCCCCAATAGTTTAGCTTCTGCAAAAAAAAACCTCCCTTGCCACTCAATTTCTAGTTTCATCTGCAAACCCTTATGTAAATATCGCTCTACCAAGATTCTTCCCACTATACGATCCTTTCAAGTTAGAACCTTTGAATCCACATGCAAGAATTTACATAGTGAGTTACCAATTGCCTAAAAAGCTTCAAAATTCCAGAAGGCCAGAGGACATCTCAGTAGCAGAACCCAAATGTGGTGAAACCTGAAATGGTCCTTCTCATGATTGAAAACATGTGACCACCTTTTAACCATAATTCTACCAGAGCGATAAATACATATCCTTTCCAGGATCCTTTCTACATCAGTTGCCATTCTAAACTGGAAGAAAAACCACCCCCAGACTAGGACCAAGGCTTATGGGGAATACCCTAGCACAATTTTCTAGTTTTCCTCTAGCCACCAGTCAATTTCAAACTTAAACAACGCCTCATAGTTAAAATGACCCACCATAGCACATAAAGTAAGAGAAGATACATCCTGCAAACCCACATCTCTTCCCAACACCATCTTGGAACAATTTCGCCTTGGTTTCCACGATTTTAACTCACCTATCCTCCTTTCGTTTCCAACAAGCCCTATAGTAAAACCTCTAGATACAACTCCCCCTTCCACTCTCCTCTTTTCCTCACCAAAGCATAAGGAATTTTTTTTCTAGACTCCAGGTGAACTCCTTTGATCCACCTCCCTTCTGGAACAGTCTCCACCCATGAAAAACTCTTTCACCCTCCACTGAGGGTCAAATAAGTCACGTTCTGGAAAATTCTTGGCTACGAACGAAAATCTAGGCCCACCCGTCGCTTACAATTCAAAAAGGTCATCAATGATCCCAATGTTTCTCATGCCCTCCCCACATTCAACTGAGGCAAGTCTTGACAGATGGCCCACCACTAGCCCATCATGCATCAATAGGTTATTTAATCTGGCTTCCATCCCGTACTTTGACAGTCTTGTCTTCATTAACTCTTCTCGAAATGTTGCATCAGATTAAAAAAAACCTTCCTATCTCCAAATAGCTTCATCCATTGGGTCCATTAAACCCATCATCTCATCTCCTCCACATCAACCTAGCCATAGCCAAAGGCCCATCTAACTGGCTTCATTCAAGTTACCGTGTGAACTAGATTTCCACCATGATCAAATCTCAGGTTTCAAAAACCAGGATTTCCGCTCAATCTTCCATGTACCCAACAACCAAACACGCACCAAGGTTTTGTGACCTACCCGTTTGACCTTGGTTGTGTGCTCCATTAATTTTCTCTGCCAAACCGCATACTTAATCTGCATACACATTGTGTCTTGTATTCATACGATTTGTGCTTCATAAAGTTAAATTTACCATCATTATTATATATATATATATATATATATATAGTTTATCTTCTATATTCTCAATATGAATAGCACTTCGTAGTTTTTGCTAATTTCTATCACTTATAATTATACTACCAATTAGTCATGGTGTATTTTTTTTAATCTTTACATATTATTAGTCCCTGTCGTAGGCATAGAGGGACTATAGCGATCGATAATTCGTTGATCTCATATTAGTTTGTCCTTTGACCACAAATATTTGCATAATATCTACTGTTGGAGCTATGGAACTAAAAACATTGAATTTATATAATAAAAAGTACCATATATGTAATGATTTGATTGGATAACAGATTGGAGGTCTTATTGTTGGCTTCGCTATTCCCAATGTTTTATATGTTAGCATATCCAAACTTTTTGATCGTCTGCAGTCTTTTTTAATCATATGTTTTTCTTATGCATTGCTTGAAGGTGGATTAATGCTAGAATTAGTTCGAATGTTTGTCTTAGCATTTTCTTCTAGCATTGTCTTAGCTTTACAATGATCGATAATTCCAAAGTTTATAACGTCCCTGCCGCATGTATTTGTACTGAAATGTATTGACACTTTTTTTGAGGTGCTTGAATAGGCTTGACAGCTTAAATGTTTACATGATGCAGGGTCCTCCAATAGGCCTGACAACTTAAATGTTTGCATACCGCGAGGTCCTTAGATAGCCTAGAAACCTTAAATGTTTATCTAAATATGTTTCTCAGAGTACATTTTTCCTCAAAATTTTCTATACAATGTTGCAGTGATTTTGGATAATATTGTTGTCCACCACCAGTTGAATAGGAATTGTATCTTTCATCCTTCTTCTATCCTTGCAATGAATTTCATCATCATTGAAGCTACATACATTGTTTGTTGGTTCGGTGAGTGCTTCTTCTTTGTTGGTTCGTTAGTTGTTGCTTGTTGTTGTTATTTGGTTCACAATTCGACCTGTGCTTCTGCCTTTCGTCGTTTTGGAGTAAGTTTCCATGCCATAGTTTTTGTTAGTATCCAGATACTAAATATTCAATTTTCTCCTTGTTGTAGGAATGGGGTTATTCTTGTAGCACCGAAAAGTGTTGTTCCAATTATACAGAGGGTTCTCTGTGATAAGAAAAATCACTTAAGTGACAAAGTACTTGTCATATTGAGGGAGATACAACTGTAGATGAAATCTTGAATGGTCATCAACTAATGTACACTTCATTGTCCCAAGCTGGACAACAAGTGAAAATGGTTCAATCACTAATACCAATTTCGGAGGAAGAGTTTTCAAGGTCAAGTTTTCATACAGCTATGGAAAAGTTTGAAGATCGGAAACCACCTCCAGGAAGAGTATTGAAAACCCTTTTGCATGGATAGGAATATGAGTATGTGTTATCAAAACTTGTTGCTGAGGGTGAAGCCTGAGCCAAGTCTTTTGCCAGTTTCTACAAGTTGTTGTCACTTGACAAAATTTCAAATTTTGGCAAAGTTGGCTTTTGAGAAAACCTTCAAGTGCTAAACATCGACCGAGACCATATGAGCCAAACACCTGCACAATGGAAACAACAAGAGTTAGCATTAAAACACAAAGCATAACACAACATCAAGTCAGGTCAAAGCTTTTTAATTTATATCTCTATCATATTTTATTTTGGGAATTTTTTTGTAAACATGAAGAAATAAAAGTTTTTAGGCTTTTAAGACAAAAGTTAGTGTTCGGGCTCTGTTTACAAAAATATTGGCTTTAGAGCCAATCTCTAATTAAGCCCATCAGGCTTGAATTCAAAGTCTAGTGCCCAAGCACCAAACCACAAGGGAGCCCTCAAGCCTAGCGCCCAAGCACTATTTTATTTGTCTCTTTGGGCATGTGGGATATTGTCCACTGAATAAATAAACAAAAACACACAGAAATCCCCAGCCCGAGTCTAGTTGTCAAGCATTGAGCAAAGAGGAAATTCCCAGGTGTGAGATGCATCGTGCCACAGAGGGTGTCTGGTCAGTACTTATTATAACCCTAAATTGCACCACACATGCTTACATGGCATCGGGCCAACTCATATCCCTTCTTTGCCAAAACTCTGTTGAACAACTCTTTGGAAATCCTCTTGTGTAAAGGCCCATGTGCCCTAACCCATTACTGCACACGTGTACATGCTGGCTGACTCACAACAGCCTGCGTGTACCTACTATTATCACTCCAAGAAACCCTTTGTGGTTGTAGACCAAAGGTGCTTGGTATCTTCAAGTAAAAATGTTTTTGGTGTTTTGTGTAGATTGATCAGTGGGATAACTCAATTCAAACATGGTATTCAGACAATCAAGATGATAAACAAATGAACCAGTGCTCTCATGGATTGATAATCAGTAAATAAATTTAAGTGG
>ML779020.1:387953-401009 GCA_009831015.1 Picea engelmannii | reverse complement strand
AAAAGATCAAACTGCTCGCATGGCGAACTTATTCTTCTACCTACCCCTACACTAACCAGCTCTGCCATTTGTTAAGTGAATGCTGATTTCCATAGTAGCCATCCAAGCAATTTGAACACTGAAGAAATCTTGTCTTTATTACTGATCAACAAATGATGTTTAACATGCAACCTCAGTGACAAGGATCTTTTCAGGAAACCATACTTACCTGAAAACATGAGTGAGTTGAAGAAATATGAAACTTTCAAGCCCTCGGAAAAGTGTAACTCCATGAAGGTTGCCACTGGATCCTTGAAAAGAAGGTAAAAAACATACTGCTCCTCGGGAAACAACTGCACATCTATGGCAACCTCTTGCTCAGCCATGACTGTTCCTTTGCAAGAAGACTGATCATCTTCTTGTCCTCTTGAGATTAACTCGTGATCATCAAAAACTACCATTTCATTATCAGAATGATGCTGACAAGAGGATAACAAAACAAGATTTTCATCACATGGATTAGGCTCAGCTAAGAACATATAATTTATTATGCAATCATCAGTTATCATAGGCTCTTCTTGACTTACAAACTGATCATAAGCTTCACATGCATACCTGTCTCTGGAATACTCAGTGAATATTGAAAAGTCTGACGTTGAAACTGAATTGAACTTACATGTTGGCTGTTGTCCCAAATCTGCTCCAACCTCATTTCTCTCCCGCTCAACCATGGTTGTTCCCTTTCCGGAAAACTGATCACCTTCTTGTTCCCTGCCTCTAGAACATTCTGCCAATGTTGACGAATCTGATTCTACATCTGAAATGTACTCATCCTCAGGAAGCTAGTCCAAATATGCTTCATACTCACTGCTTTTTTGCTCGGAATCTGAAATATAATCATAGTCTTCTTGCTCATATGTTTGCAGATTTTCATAATCAGCTTGCATTCTGATCCACTTAGATGCACGGATGTTCTCCTATACCTCTTGAGCGTCTTCGAACAAGTTCCCTAATGATGAAGATTTTCTTTCTAACAAGAGAAGGACAAGTTCATTATGTGAGCCATCAGATAATATACCATGGCAGTGATCTCAGTAGGCCAAATCTCCAATGGGATGTCATAATATGTCCTATGGAACCTTCTATTGAAAACAATCAAATATTCTTCCTTCTCTCTCTTCAAAGTACAAAAATCGTTAAGGTACTGATCAAGACATTTATTCTCACCCCAGTGTTTTGAAAAAACATAATAGAAATCAGTCCATGAACCGATTGATCCAGGTTCCAAAAGTCTAAACCATAAAGCAACCTCTCTAGTTAGAGATTTAGAAAATAATCTCATAAAAATATCTTCATGAACAATTTCCAGATTATCAATAAAATTTTCAAAAGCCTCCAAATGTTTTTCAGCTGAAACATGACTCTCTCCGGTAAAATGAGGAAGGTACTCAAAAAAATATGGAGGATAAGGATGAAGATGAGTTGGTAGCTTGAGAGGTTTAAACACCCTTTGTCTAATCTTAGACTGAAATTCTGTGGGCTGATCATGAGAAATAGTAAGTTGCTGATCAGATTCAGAAATTATGGCTAGAGGGGCTGAGATCTGGGCAGGTTTTGAAACAAGTTCAACCTCCTCAAGGTTGTATGCATGCTCAGATTCAGAGGGAATCTGAATGCAGATCTCGTCTTTAGGAATAGGCTAAGTTAAAGCTATAGGATCGACATCAACAATATAAGGAGGCTGCACGCTTTCCTCTTCTAAATATGGACTTATAAAAGATGGCTGATAATCTTCTGAATATACAAAGCATAAAATAATTCTCTTTACACGCGCTGGGAAGAGCATGAAAGAAATGATGAAGAAAAACAACAATTCATGAAGCAAGATAATGAATTGATACCTGGATCTTGACTTCAGCCTCTTCATCTTTTATCAACAAGATCCTCCCCAGTGGAGTCTTTGAACGTGGAGTCGCCAGATAGAAAATTACAACCAAGTGAATGTCCAGGCTTTGTCTATCATCAAAGATGGATCTGTGTCGTGTCCCAAGGAAGCTGAGCTTCAATCTCCTCTCCCCAGCAATGACGCCATTTTGTTATCACTCCAAGAAACCCTTTGTGGTTGTAGACCAAAGGTGCTTGGTAACTTCAAGTAAAAATGTTTTTGGTGTTTTGTGTAGATTGATTAGTGGGATAACTCAATTCAAACATGGTATTCAGACAATCAAGATGATAAACAAATGAACCAGTGCTCTCATGGATTGATAATCAGTAAATAAATTTAAGTGGGCGAAGAACAAATTGCTCATAAACCAGTACACAATGTAGGGTCTAATAAGCAATGAAGAAACTATCAAGCTATGAGCCAAACAATGAGATAACAGTCATTCAAGGCTAGACAACTCAGATAAAAGTACATAAAGAAGGTGGAAAACTGATATCAAAAGAGAAAGAAAACTGTGATTTAGTATTAGCATCAATGGGCCTGTTACATATGATATTCTGTATCCAAAAACTGACCCCCTCTTAGTCTTCAGAATGTAGCTTTATATCTTTTACAAGATGTTCTCAGATCCTAAAATGTGGATCAGATCAGCTAAAAATAGTAAGTCAAAATTTGATTACAAAAGATGAGGGATGATCCCCAAAATGAGGTCAATCCCAGATTTCTCTCTTGTTGATTGTCGATGTAGTGTTGGATAACCTCCCAAGGCTGGATGTTGACTCTCCAAGAGACACAAATTCGAATTTGATGAGCTGTTCTATTCATTCATAATACTCTGCCTTCAAAAATGACCAAAACTTAACCACAGACTCCTTTTTTGACTTGTCTTTCCCAAAATAGCCTTTGGATTTGATGGAATAATCCACCACCTGTCTAATCCAAAAGGTTTCATCTGCTTTTAATTCAAAAATTCAGATCTGGGCGAAAATTGTAACATTTTGGCCGTTACAGGCTTTCCACAACGCATAGCCCATAAAAAACGCTCCTGCGCTGTTGAAAGTCGCCACTTTCAACAGCTAACGGGTCATAAAATATCGATTTGCGCTGTTGAAAGCGGGCAGATTTTCAAAATCGAATTTCTTGGTCATAGAAAATCCGTTTTTCATGTATGAATAGTCGATCGACATCTAGAGAATCTAAGCTATCCAATGGTGTTTTCAGATATTCATTTGGATCTCGGGAAAGGATTGAAAAGTTCCCTGCAATTTTAAGTATCATTCTTTCCATTTGCAATTTAAAACCCCAAACGGTTCTGCACACCAAAACACTGTGATATGCTATTGGGCCCAGGTGTGGCACTGTTGAAGGCACTCAAGAGTTGGCTCTATTTTCTTTAATTCAAAAGAACCCCTGCCTCTGTAATATATCTTTGGATCATAACCCAATAAAGAAAGATGGACAGTGTCACTTTCACATGCCAAGCCCGACTCCACTAGATCCATAAGTCTATTGATTCCAACATAAGCCAGAACATCCAGAATAGGGTTACGTGCAACTTGCAGAGGAATCCCAAAGATGGTATTCCAACATCTCCCAGCCCTGTAGTCTTATCAAATCCACATTCATGTATGTCCTCAAAGGGCAGCAGACCACCTGGTGATCCAAGAGATTCCAACAGATCCGCTGGCCTGGGTATGCAGACATCGTCCCCTGGCTTCACTACAGGGCCTTCCTGCTCCCTTAAATACATGTTTAATAAAAAACAACCATTAAACAAGAGAATAGATCATTTATAAAGTATAGCTGATATCTGATCACGATAAGGATATAATGCCTCCAGAGGGTCGACGATTTTGTTCTCTATGTGTAGTGCAACCAACAAGTTAACAACTATCAAATCAGCCTCTAATGGATGCTCCGTTATAAACTTTTCTAAATACCCTGGCAAACACAATCTTACAAGTACTGGCATCTGTGATCTCAGGAAAATGAACACAACCACGCAAAACATAAACATCTATGAAGAAACACGTTATTGCTTTGGCTGAACGCATGGCTGATTAATGGCTTGATTCGTGGCTGAATTTGAGGTTTAACTTGGAAATTGATTTGGTGCATTGTGGACTTGACATTTTGCGCGTGCAAGAACAAGAGGATTTTAAATTTGAATTTTGACAACAATTTCTCAACCAACTACAATGATGACTAAGCAATGTTTTCACCAGTGCATGATTCTGTGAAACATCCCTGTTAGCTGCTGAAAGTATGCACTTTCAACAACGCACCACTATTTAAAAAACACTCCTTAGCTATGGAAAGTATGCACTTTCAACAGCGCGCCATATTAATGAAACCGCTCCTTAGCTGTGGAAAGCATGTACTTTCCACAGCGCGCCACCCGCGAACTTGATTGTCAGACCCTTTGAGATTCACCACTTTCAACAACGCATCGACTGATGAAAAGAGCTCCTTAGTTGTTGAAAGTGGACACTTTCCACAACGCACAATGAAATTTTGGACACACGTTAGCTGTGGAAAGTAAAAAATGACAATTTTGAAAAGAAGACTTTATGGATAATATTATTTCTAAGACAAAAACCAAAACCTAAGTTTTGCAGCTAAAAAGACTCAAAAATGAATTGAGGAAACTACCGATAGCCATGCTATCCACCACAAAACTCGACTAAAAAGGACGGTTTTATTTTGGGAGATAACACCTACCAAAGCACGAAAAAAGGAAAGTTGTCGACGAAACAAAAAGCTATGGGTCAGTTAACTAAAACTCTCGGCCATGCATGGCCAAGGGTTCATCCAAAACCCTAGTTCCTTCTAGCCTATAAAAGAAGGAGTAGGGGCACCATTTGGAAGAGGAAAAAATATAGTGAAGAAACTCTGCCCATTTACGTAATCCATTGTCCCAACCCTTTAGCCTTTCCTCACGCCAAAGGAGATTTAACGCAAAGCAGTTGAAGGACAGAAGAAGAGGATCCCAGGACCAGGTTCAAGGAGCAGTGGTCGGTCTTAGCTTTTGTAAGTTGATTCACTTTACGTAATAAAAAGAATGTTTTTCCCGTCCCAATTCATGAGTTGTCTATGATTCGATTGGTTTATGTTTGATTTCTAACCCTTGAGTATAGAAGTAGCATGCATGTATAGTTGTTCTTTGTCTTGAGTGCAGGTCATCTTTGGAAGGAGCAGCGCAAACAATTAATCAAGCACAACGGAGGATCTACATCGAACGTCGGTAATAAGGTAGGTGGTCCTTTTCCATGAATTTACTGAGAAAAAGGGGTTTAAATCTTGGGATGTAGGTTAAAAAGTAGTTTCTATTCGGTCAAATCTGCATGCAAAGTCACACCCTAATTTGCTAGTCCGTAGGATGTTTTTCCCAACAACAGTACTATTATTAGATGAAAATCCAAATGCAGTAGCTTGAGTTCACATACATCTTCAAGTATTCAAATTCCAAATGTCTGATATCGAATCAAGGTTGCGAGTTGTGCAATTGTAAGTGGGAACAGTTTGGATTGAGAGCCAAGTTATCTATAACATCCTTACTGTGCACCAACAAGGTTGTGGTCGTCATCATCGGGCTACTTTTTCTGGTTCTACCATATACCAAGTCATAGCACTCAGGAACCTTAAGAAGTAGCATGAAAGGCCATGAGGAGGCATAGTATCCAAGTGTGCATGAAGACAAGCATCGACTAGCCTGAATCATAGTTCAATTAAAAGTTTTTAAGTACCCATGGAGATTTCCTGAATGAATAGAGTTGAACGCCCAATTGCATGGAGAATACAGAGTGAACGTTTAGGCATTGTGGTTATTAACAACATGAGAACATAATGCAAAGGGTTTCCATCACCCAGTGCTTCAGCTCAGAGTCCAAATCGTAAGATGGATCACTCTGGTAGTTACAATTCTCAAACAAAGATGAATGAAGAAAAACTTGAAGGCATGGATGAAATCAATGGCTCTGGAGATGATGAATTAAATGATTGTGCCCATACTTTCAGAAGTTTTATATGTGGTGATGAGGCTATGAGAATTGCTCCCGATGAACCATATTATGTCACTGGAGAATTCGCTCCTGCGGTAGGATGGATTACTTGAAAACAATGGTGCCGACTCAATGGATTGTCGAAAAAGGCTCCAATATGGTAGACATCATTCTAGGTTGCCTGAAATATTAAATCTGCAGGATCCCTTAAAGTCTGCTAAATCTAATTTTTCTATATCAAGAAGGCTAGTTACATCCTTTGTTTTGAAAGAAGACCATGTCAATTGTTCAACACCAGATTTGAAGCAGTCATAGCTCAACAAATTTTATTCCAAATCACAGATTGCTAGGCACACATATAACATTTTATACTTCAATATTTAAAATTACCTCATTTTATCTCGACTCTGAGAGTATTTGAGGAACTCACTCATTCCAGAGATAGTTATTGCAGCTCAGGAGGAGGCACAAACAATAACACTATGCATTATTTTATACATGGCATCATTATAGCATTCACTATACATTGGTGTCATATCATGAAGCTTTTCCAGAGGTTTTAGAATTGCAGGCTATTGATGTTGGAGTTGTGAATTGGATGCTTCGAAGAGATAAGGCAGAAACTTGACAACCTAAAAATGAACAAATGGCAGCCAGGGGACAAAATATGCCAATCGTCTAGGAATAGTTGACAATTAGGTGGCAGTTGGTTGATAAGAGGATAAAATCCAGATTCCTAGGCTCTATTGTAGAGATAATTCTATCTCCGTGTCAAAGATTTGAGTGCATGTGGCAGGCAAAGCTCCAAATTTAAAGGTATTCGAATTCAACTGTCATTGGGTACTTCAAAGACATGAACTCTTCCATATTCAAAGAGATTTATGTTATTTTCAAAGCAAGAATTAAATAATTCTGTTGAGATCATAATAGAGATCCTACTTCACCCGTTCCATATATTTTATAACCATTTTCCAGATTTAGTCTATTCTAAGTAGATTGATAAAATTTGTTTCCAAAAAGATAGCAACAATTTATTGCTTGTATTTTTATTTTATCAATTGTAAGATGAGGAGAAGTGAAAAGGAGGCCCGAGAGGGGGATTTTGGGTAGAGATCTGTGTATGAGCATTGTAAGCCTATGGGCAGTTTTATTAAGTATTCATTTCTGACATTGAACATCCCTGTGAGTTGTGCTATCAGATTGTGATCTCTTCATTTTCCATTATGTTTTTCCCTCTTGCTTGAATGAGTTACAGACATTGAGAATCAATGGTTTTCCATAAACAATAGATTCTTGAGAAACAAAGAATTTGTTGTGATTTGCTTGTTTCTTGTGTGTTTTGTTCAAGTACCTATCAAATCCATTTTGCAGAGAGAATATTTGTTTGGTGGATATTCTACTATTTGTCACATTATCCATTCTACCATCCACCATCATATAAGTATTTTTTATGATATGCAGTTCATTAGCCTTCAATCTAACAGTGTGTTTAGTTGAATCCATGCCCAATGGTGTTTCACTGATCTGCGTTTATCTTGTTTCCCTTATTCTTTCTCTTTCAGTCTACCTGATCCACCTTCTCTCACAACACAAAACACATCCTTATGTGTAAAAATCATTGCAATAACTAAGATGTGCTAGGCTTGACCCTATAGCAGTCTAGGGACAACTTCTAGCTCTAACATATTTTGGCGTCGTTGTCGGTGATGAAGATATCTTCCCTGGGAGAATGAAAACAATCTGATCCACTTCTTGATGGTGAACATGAAGAGAGCAGATACATGACTGCACATATTTCACCATGACGACTCCATTGTTATGAGATTCATAGGCAACTCCACTGGTTGAAGATCCAGGATGGCCATGGAAACTATTTTGGCTCAAAAGTATGCATTTTGTGATTTCACCAACATAGCTGGTTTTCCACATCCAGTGCCTACAATAGCCGAATGGGATGACTACCTTCCCAGATTTAGAGGAAGCAAGCATGATCACCCTGGTGAGCACTTATTAAATTTTCATAAATGTATGCCTGAGCATGGTTTTTTTCATGAGGATGTCTTAATTAAGATGTTAAAATTTCTCTTAGAAGGCTATTCTCGTGAATGGTGTCAATCCCTTCCTACTGCTAGTATCCATTCCTTGAAGGATTTTCACATGCTTTTTAATTCACATTTTGAGAAGATTTACCCAGTTGAAATCCTTTTTGAAGAATGTTGTGAAAAGTACAAGCTTTATATTCAACAGGAAGTAGAGTATTATTCATGTGATGAGTTATGTGAAGATATCGATGAAAGAGAAAGTAAGGATGAAATTGGGTCTTCTAATGAAAATATGAACGAAACTTTTTCTCTTTTTATTTCCCAAGAAGAAAGTCTTCCAGATATGATTCATGATTGTACTAATAATTGCATGGTAGATGCATTATACCCTGTATCTTATGCATATGATGTCTCCGATTTGAAAGAGGAACCAATTGTAGGAGAGGATCTTTCTCCTTCTCTTCAAGAAGTTCCCCATGATATATTCTCACCTAAGAGTGAAGAGAAGGACCCAAAGATTACTCATTTTCCTGTGCAAAACCAAGGAGATCTGGGATGACCTGTCTTTGATGAATACTTTGATGAAGAAAATAAGATCCATTTTGCTGACTTGAGGAGAAGCCAACTGGTGTATGAAAATTATGAATTAGATTGTGATGGAGAACAACTATGTATAGAAATCAGCCATCTTGAGTCCACAAAAGACATTGATAAGCCATCCAGAAATTAGCAAGCCCACATGCACTATGCTCGAACGTGGATCTGCAAACAACAAAAAACAAAAAATCATCTATGATCATCAGTGAAGTTAGTTTGTAGCTATGTTCAGATTTGCAGGCAGTTGCAGGTGACAACCATTCTCAGGAGGAGGATATGCAGAGACTTTTTGATCTCTAGCTGAAACAACAGAAAGAGGTATTTGTTCGCAACTTTATTGATCTGTTTGTTGATTATCTCGAGTCTTTGAGCAACTTGTATGTCAGAGAAATTTTGTCAAAAGAAGGTTGGTTGTTTTTTTCTTTTCAATTGCATATCAGTGTTCTATGGTTTCCTGTATTCTTCGTTTCCACATCAAGAGACGTACCGATCGGTCAAATACTTGTATGGATTAATTGGAAGCATGGTTTTACCTGATCTAATGGAAGTAGTTGGATAGAGTAGGTAGTGTGTAAAATAAGCTCGTCATATGAGCAGGTAGATTCTTTTCAGTTTTGTTAGTTTGCAGCCGTAATTTTTTTTCCAGTAGTCTGTTCAAAATTCAAATAAAAATTCCAGTTATCTGGTGACAGTATGAATGACTCCCCAAGCCCAATGGACTAGGCATGGCATAAATGTGGATGTTTGCAGAGGAAAACGTTTGTAATTTTCATTGCACGGATGCACAGAGGAAAGGGCACAATGGTCTGCTTGTTCTTTATGCCTCACAGGGAGAGCATCATCCCTAGAAGGAGCCAATGTTAGTATCCAGATACTATATTCAATTTTCTCCTTGTTGCAAGAATGGGGTTATTCCTGTAGCACCAAAAAGTGTTGTTCCAATTATATAGAGGGTTCTCCATGATAAGAAAAATCACTTAAGAGACAAAGTACTTGTCAGCTTGAGGGAGATACAACTGTAGATGAAATCTTGAATGGTCATCAACTAATGTACACTTCATTGTCCCAAGCTAGACAAGAACTAAAAATGGTTCAATCACTAATACCAATTTGGGAGGAAGAGTTTTCAAGGTCAGGTTTTCATACAACTATGGAAAAGTTTGAAGATCATAAACAACCTATGGGGAGAGTATTGAAAACCCTTTTGCATGGACAGGAATATGAGTGCGTGTTATCAAAATTTGTTACTGAGGGTGAATCCTGATCCAAGTCTTTTGCCAGTTTCTACAAGCTGTTGTCACTTGACAAAATTTCAAATTTTGGCCCAGTTGCCTTCTGAGAAAACCTTCAAGTGCTAAACATCGACTAAGAGTATATGAACCAAACACCTGCACAATGGAAACAACAAGAGTTAGCGTTAAAACACAAAGCATAACACAACATCAAGTCAGGTCAAAGGTTTTTAATTTACATCTCTATCATATTTTATTTTGGGCAAATTTTTGTAAACATGAACAAGTAAATGTTTTTAGGATTTTAAGCCAAAAGTTAGTGTTCGGGCTCTCTTTACAAAAATATTGGCTTTAGAGACAATCTCTAATTAAGCCCATCATGTTGGAAGTCAAAGCCTAGCACCCAAGCACCAAACCACAAGGGAGCCCTCAATCCTAGCGCCCAAGCACTATTTTATTTGTCTCTTTGGGAATGTGGGATATTTCCCACTGAATAAATAAACAGAAACGCATAGAACACCCAACCCGAGTCTAGTTGTCAAGCATTGAGAAAACAGGAAATTCCCAGGTGTGAGATGCATCATGCCACATAGGGTGTCTGGTCATTATTAGTATTAGATGAAAATCCAAATGCAACATCTCGAGTTCACATAAATATTCAAGTATTCAAATGAAAAATGTATGATATCGAATCAAGGTATCCAGTTGTGCAATTTGCATGTGGGAACGATTCAAATGGGAAGTTATATACAACATCCTTACAGTGCGCCAACAGGGTTGTGGCCGTTATCACCGGGCTACTTTTTCTAGTTCTACCATATACCAAGTCATAGCAATCAGGCGCCTTAAGAAGCAACATGAAAGGCCATGACGAGGCATAGTATCCAAGTGTGCACGAAGACAAGCATCGGCTAGCCTGAATCATAGTTCAATTAAAATTTTTTAAGTACCCATGGAGATTTCCTGAATGAATAGATTTGAACGCCCAATTTCATTCAGAATACAGAGTGAACGTTCATGTGTTCTGGTTATTAACAACATGAGAACACAGTGCAAAGGGTTTCCATCACCCAGTTCTCGAGCCCGGAGTCCAAATCGTAAGATGGATCACTCTAGTGGTTACAATTCTCAAACAAAGATGAATGAAGAAAAACTTGAACTCATGTATGAAATCAATGGCTCTGGAGATGATGAAATGAATGATTGTGCCCATAATTTCAGAAGTTTTATATGTGGTGATGAGGCTCTGAGAATAGCTCCTGATGAACCATATTATGTCACTGGAGAATTCGCTCCTGCGGTAGGATGGATTACTTGAAAATAGTGGTGCCATCTCAGTCGATTGCCGAAAAAGGCTCCAATATGGTAGTCATCACTACAGGTTACCTGAAATATTAAATCTGTAGGATCCCTTAGACTTTATTGATTCAAGTCTGCTAAATCTAATTTTTCTATATCAAGAAGACTAGTTACATCCTCCGTTTTGCAAGAAGACCATGTCAATTGGTCAACACCAGATTTGAAGCAGTCATAGCTCAACAAATTTTATTCCAAATCATAGATTGCCAGGCACACATATAACATTTTATACTTCAATATTTAAAAGTCCCTCATTTTATCTCGACTTTGAGAGTATTTGAGGAACTCACTCATTGTAGAGATAGTTATTGCAGCTTGGGAGGAAGCACAAACAATAACACTATGCATCATTTTATACATGGCGTCATTCTAGCATTCGTTATACATTGGTGTCATCTCATGAAGATTTTACAGAGGTTTCAGAATTGCAGGCTATTGATGTTGGAGTTGTGAATTGGATGCTTCGAAGAGATAAGGCAGAAACTTGACAACCTAAAAATGAACAAATGGAAGCCAGGGGACAGAATATGCCAATCTTCTAGGAACAATTGACAATTAGGTGGTTGTTGGTTGATGAGAAGATCAAATCCAGATTCGTAGGTTGTATTGTAGAGATAATTCTATCTCTGTGTCAAATATTTGAGTGCATGTTGTTAGTGATAAATCTTGTCCCGGGCTCGAGAGCACCCAGGGCTGTAGGTTGCACACGAAACACCCACATACAACAATGGAAGGACCCAACTTTCCAGTTACGAGTCAAGCGAGCGGGCAAGGTTTCGATGTCCACAGCCGAGAACCATCCGCGGAGCAGATCAATGGTCATCGGGATCTCGGGGTTACTAAGTTACCCGACATATAGCACCAAAGAAAGCCCTTATATTTCAAGGTTGAATCTGAGTCGTCCGATCCAGTGACACGGGGCGTAGGATCCAGTCACACTGCCATATCGACATTCGGGATTTGAAGGGGTAAAATTCCTTGTCTCTTCACCTTTCGAAACCCCGAACCCCGAAATGTCGATAGCACTCAGGACCGGGCCCATGGTTTTGGCATCTGGTCATAAAGGAAAAGGTCAGGAGGAGGGGCACTTATATTTATGGAAAGGTCTCAGTCGTTCATCCTAAAGACGCATGTCGCAAGATCCGGCCGCATCGACGTTTTGGCGTTCGAGAGTTCATGGTGTGAGAGTTTCGTGTTGTTCAACATCGTGAAACCCTGAACCCTGATGGCGCCGAAATCATGGAAGTTGGGGCCCACAACATCACGAAGAATTTTCAGCTGTCCATTTAAAGGGGACACCTAGCGACAAGCTGACCCATCTCGGCGTTTCGCCCGTCGTGACTCCAAGGTGAAAAAAGCAACTCCGTTATGTCTCGATGCACGAAATACTGGGAGAGGCCCGGGCCCACAGCGATGTCGGGCATGTTCAAGACCGTCAGATCTCAGAGGGACACGTGGTGACAGATTGAGCCATCTCGGCATATCGCTCATCGCGATTTCAATTAGCAAAGGTTAGCCTTTTCATATTCGCGAATGTTGAAAGCATATGGTCACAACCCATGGTCACTTGGGGAGAGGAATGAGCTGCATAAAGAAGGCCAAGGCGCCGAGTTCAGTTGCAGAGGACCTGTGTATCGATTATGTTAGTGATATTTCTTGTAACAGGGATAAAATGCGAAGGAGCGGGTTAAAAACCCACCTACCCTAAGTTTGGGATGCAAATGCGTCCGTGTTTAAATAGAAATCAAATATGGATGGCAGAGATTCATGCGCCCGGATCAACGACGCACATAGGATTCCAGAGCCCCCCCACCTTTCTACCTTTAAGCGGAGGGGGGGGGTCCAGAATCGAAGGTGCATCTCTCTGACGGTTGTGATCGAAACGCCCGGATCAACGACGC
>ML779020.1:349702-387916 GCA_009831015.1 Picea engelmannii | reverse complement strand
GCGATTGGAGCGCCCGGATCAACGGCGCACATAGGATTCCGAAGCCCCCCCCCCTTTCTACCTTTAAGCGGAGGGGGGGGGGGGTCTGGAATCGAGGATGCATCTCTCCGACGGCTGCGATTGGAGCGCCCATATCAACGACGCACAGGCAATCCGGACATCCTTTGTCTTTCTGTGTTTAATCAGCATGGGGCCCCCTTTCTTGTCGTGTCATCTTGCCATCTATTCTCCTCCTGACCATGTAATGAGGCTCGCTCCCTTTTAGCCCCTTCCTCATCCTCCGACATCTGTCCATCTCCCCTCTTCTGGTTCGTGTGGTCCCTTCCCCATCTCATCATCCACTCACCAACTGCCATATGTTTTCCCCTGTAACCTCTCACACACCTCATCACTTCATCTCTCACCCTCCTAGTTTTGGTGCCACCACTCCCATTATGCGCCCCCATCCTTCGCATTGGCCTCCACACCTATTCATCAGGCCGTTCAACTAATCCAGGTGGTAGCGTGGAGGGTCTTCCACGTCCCAAAGGTGTCGAGTTGGCCGAGCCATCCTCAATCCCAATGAAGCAGTTATTCAATTAGTTGGTGGTGGTTAGACATCGCCTCTTCCATAATGGGAAAGTCTAGCGAGGAATTAAAGGCACGTCGATTCACCCACAAAACTGTCAGGAGTTCGATTACGTCTGCCATAGTTGCACGATCATTCAGAGACGGCAGCCGCAGATTGTCAGAAGCCATGCAGACGCAATGTGTTTAATGCAGCGCCTCGATTTTTTTGTTGTTGTTTTCTTGAGTATATGAAGGTGTTTTCGCCATTTTTGTATCGATCGATGGTTGAGAAGAGCTCCCTACTGTAATTTTTTAGAAGTTATTCTAGCTTTCAGCTTATGCATCTGTATATGAGATTTCTTGTTTTATGACAGGCAGTTCTTCTTACTCCGTCTAATTTTCATCTTATGCTAAGAGGGTTCATGAATGACTGACTCGCGCGAATTGTTGCAGTTCTGTTATGATAAAGGATTTATTATTACATAATTGTGTCCTCTGGCTTTGCGTTTGAATGCAAGACGATCTTGTGTTTAAATGACTTATTCTACAGTTTGTTAGAAACCTATTGTTTATAACAGACCTCCGCTTTTCTCTTGTACAAGTCTTCCACCTATTCACCCTTTACTACAACTCACTGTCTGAAATGCTAGCAAGACCTCACTTGCTCATGCATACCTGGCCTGGTTTCAGATTTGGAACACTATTGTTTTGAGTTTCCCTCCATTCGATCACCCATCTATAAACAACCGTGACATAAAACTGATGGGCGTCGGGCTTTGCTACTGCTATCAATCCAGGAGTGACTTCCGTCGCCAACATTTCAGGCGCCGTTGCTGGGGACGAAGTTGAAGATTTTCCCTGGGCAGAACGACATTGAGCCTCTGATTCTGAAGGAGCATCAGACATCAGAGCCCTTAAAGATTTCTACTTTGCACCTGGCGACTCCACTGTGGAGACTCCATTTTTTCCACATCACTATTTCAGCTGTGACTACTATTAGCACACCTGAAAGCTGACCCGAAGGAGCTTTCTCAAGAATGTTTTAGCAGCCGCTTTCTCAGTCTGAGAAGCATCCTGGGGTAATGACAATGTTAATATCTGGCCTTTGATGGTGAACAAGGACCAGGCATATTTGAAGCTGCGCATCTTTCACCTGGCGACTCCGTGATTCGAGGATCGATTGGCGACTCCATTGTTTCAATATGGAGAAAATTCTGGCTCAAAGGTTTGCTTTCTGTGACTTTTCTCAAATAGTTGGTTTTCCTAATGCACTTCCCGATAGAGACCAATGGGAAAATTTCCTCCCTGAATTTCATGCAATAAGTTGGGAGGAACCAGCTGAGCATTTACTGGACTTCCATGAGGCTATCCACTGACACAATATCATGCATGAGGATGTCCAGATTAAGCTCTTCAGGTATTCATTGAAGGGAGCTGCTCTTGAATGGTGTCGGTCTCTTCCCGCTACAAGCATCCGCTCTTTAACAGGTTTTCATATAGCTTTCAATTCATTTTGTAAAGACTACTATCCATCTAATGGTTTGTTTGAAAACTGTTGTGAGGAGTTTTCTTCGCTTCAGGAAGCCTCTGCTGGCCCTAAAGACTAGGTCCATGATGAATCCCTTACTATGGAGGAAAGCATCTGCTGTGAAAATATAGAGGTGTTGGACGATATTAATTGCGTTAGCCCCAGAACGGAAGCATCTGACATCATATCAGATGCATCTGTTCTTTTAGATCTTCATGAAGATCAACACGCCTCTTGTGGAGATTATGAGTTTGTAGAGCAGATGTGGTCCATGGTAGATGGCTCACCTGAGTATCAGGTTGAAGAAGATATTCCTAGCAGCCCTGCTTCTGAGGATGGAGGCCTTCCCATTTTTAAAGAAGAAATTATTGTGGAAGCGGTTTCCTCTCTTTTTCTCCAGGGGGTTTCTCACGATATATGTTTACCTGGGATTAAAGAGAAAAATATTACGTGTGAGAATCCATAACCAGTAGGTCCCACTATCCCTAAAATGAATTTTTTTGACGGGATCACTGTTCTGGAGGAGGATCATATTAATGAAGGACAACCCCTTTTTGATATATGTTATAGTGATGATGAGCAGCAACCTTATCCTACTTTTGATCACTATAGATATACTGAAGAGACAGTCAGCAAACATAACCACCCCATGGTCCCTATTTATGATGAATACGAATCGGACCTGGGGGAGACCGAACCAGAGGAGCAGAATATTTCCTATCCAGAGCTAGTCAGCGAGCAGCCACTGCCCGAGAGAAGCGAGCCTACGTCAGTTGTCCACTATCAACCTGTGCTTATTAGAGATATTCAGCCATAGGTGAACAACTATGTAGCAGAGGAGGGTGTCTGTCACCCATTTTCTGGAAGTTGACACTCATTCTATGACCCTGTCTGCAAGTACATGGAGTGGCATTTCCCCTATGCCTTGGAGTCACCCTATTTCAACTCAACTCCAGCCTGTAAGGAGGAGTTGAAGAGTGTAACCGTTCTGCTGTCACGGTTACACCATCTGCTGGCGATCATCAACAGAAGGAAGGAGCTTCTATCCAGGAAGCTGCTTGAATGGCTATGGTGGAAGTTTTCTTTCACCTAGCCCATGTAAAATATTTTATTAGCATTAGGAATATATATAAATAAGCTCCTTTGAGCATGTAGCTTTATTTTGTTACTTTTATTTTTCGGCCGGTATTTTCAACAGTGAGATGTTTTGAGCATGACTCCATAGCCCAACAGCAAGGCACTGAAGCTGCGGATGAGTTTTTAGAGAATCACAGGGACGACTCTATCCCCCATGGAGCCTAATGTTAGCGATAATTCTTGTCCCGGGCTCGAGAGCACCCAGGGCTGTAGGTTGCACACGAAACACCCAGGTACAGCAGCGGAAGGACCCAACTTTCCGGTTACGAGTCAAGCGAGCGGGCAAGGTTTCGATGTCCACAGCCGAGACCCATCCACAGAGCATATCAACGGTCATCGGGATCTCGGGGTTACTAAGTTACCCGACATATAGCACCAAAGAAAGCCCTTATATTTCAAGGTTGAATCTGGGTCGTCCGATCCAGTGACACGGGGCGTAGGATCTAGTCACACTGGCATATCGACATTCGGGAGTTGAAGGGGTAAAATTCCTTGTCTCTTCACCTTTCAAAACCTTGAACCTCGAAATGCCGATAACACTCAGGACCGGGCCCGCGGTTTTGTCATCTGGTCATAAAGGAAAAGTTTGGGAGGAGGGGCACTTATATTTATGGAAAGGTTTCAGCCGGTCATCCTAAAGACGCATGTCGCAAGATTCGGCCGCATCGGTGTTTCGACATTCGGGAGTTCATGGTGTGAGAGTTTTGTTTTGTTCAACATCGCGAAACTCCGAACCCCGATGGTGCCGAAAGCATGGAAGCTGGGGCCCGCAACATCACGAATCATTTTCAGCCGTCCATTTAAAGGGGACACCTGGCGACAAGCTGACCCATCTCGGCATTTCGCTCGTCGCGACTCCAAGGTGCAAAAAGCAGCTCTGTTATGTCCCGATGCACGAAATACCGGGAGAGGCTCGGGTCCACAGCGGTGTCGGGCATGTTCAAGACCGTCAGATCTCAGAGGGACGCGTGGTGACAAATTGAGCCATCTCGGCATATCGCTCATCGCGATTTCAATTAGCAAAGGTTAGCCTTTTCATATTCACGAACGCCGAAAGCATATGGTCACAGCCCATGGTCACTTGGGGAGAGGAATGAGCTGCATAAAGAAGGCCAAGGCACCGAGTTCAGTTGCAGAGGGAATCATCACGATCTCTAGGCGCCATCGATCCCGATCTTAATGTTGTTTCTAGTTTTGAAGTAATTGAAGACAAGGGCAGGTGGTTGAAACCTCCTTTCGTGCATTAAATGTGGGGAATGGAGGGTCTGGCGAGCTGCCTGCTCCCAGAGGAGATGTGTATCGATTCTGTTAGTGATATTTATTGTAACAGGGATAAAATGCGAAGGAGCAAGTTAAAAACCAACCTACCTTAAGTTTGGGATGCAAATGTGTCCATGTTTAAATAGAAATAAAATCTAGATGGCAGAGATTCATGCGCCCGGATCAACGACGCATATGGGATTCCGGAGCCGCCCTCCTTTCTACCTTTAAGCGGAGGGGGGGCGTCCGGAATCGAAGGTGCATATCTCCGACGGCTGCAATAGAAACGCCCAGATCAATGGCGCACAGGGTGATTCCGGACCCCCCCCGCCTTTCTACCTTTAAGCGAGGGGGGGGGGATCCGAAATCGAAGGCGCATCTCTCCGATGAATACGATTGGAGCGCCCGGATCAACGACGCATATAGGATTCCGGAGCCCCCCCGCATTTCTACCTNGGGGGGGGGGGGGGGGGGGGTCTGGAATCGAGGACGCATCTCTCCAATGGCTGCGATTGGAGTGCCCGGATCAACGACGCACAGACAATCCGAAAACCTTTGTCTTTCTGCGTTTAATCAACACGGTCCCCCCTTTCTTGTCATGTCATCTTGCCATCTGTTCTCCTCCTGACCATGTAATGAGGCTCACTCCCTTTTAGCCCCTTCCTCATCCTCCGACATCTGTCCGTCTCCCCTCTTCTGGTCCGTGTGGTCCCTTCCCCATCTCATCATCCACTCAGCACCCGCCATATGTTTTCCCCTGTAACCTCTCACACACCTCATCACTTCATATCTCACCCTCCTAGTTTTGGTTCCACCACTCCCATTATGCGCCCCCATCCTTCACGTTGGACTCCACACCTATTCATCAGGCCGTTCAACTAATCCAGGTGGCAGCGTGAAGGGTCTTCCATGTCCCAAAGGTGCCGAGTTGGCCGGGCCATCCTCAATCCCAATGGAGCAGTTATTCAAGTAGTTGGTGGTGGTTAAACATCGCCTCCGCCATAATGGGAAAGTCCAGTGACGAATTAAAGGCACGTCGATTCACCCACAGAATTGTCAGGAGTTCGATTGCATCTACCGTAGTTGCACGATCATTCAGAGACGGCAACCGCATATTTTTAGAATCCATGCAGACACAATGTGTTTAATGCAGCGTCTCGATTTTGTTGCTGTTGTTTTCTTGAGTATATGAAGGCATTTTTTCCATTTTTGTATCGATCAATGGTTGAGCAGAGCTCCCTACTGTAATGTTTTAGTAGCTATTCTAGCTTTCAACTTATGCATATGTATATGATATTTCTTGTTTTATGACAGACAGTTCTTCTTACTCCATCTAATTTTCATCATATGCTAAGAGGGTTCGTGAACGATTGACTCGCGCGAATTGTTGCGGTTCTGTTATGATAAAGGATTTATTATTACATAATTGTGTCCTCTAGCTTTGCGTTTGAATGCAAGCCGATCTTGTGTTTAAATGCCTTCTTCTACAGTTTGTTAGAAACCTGTTGTTTATAACAGACCTTCGCTTTTCTCTTGTACAAGTATTCCGCTTGTTCACCCTTTACTACAGCTCATTGTCTGAAATGCTAGCAAGACCTCACTTGCTCATGCATACCTGGCCTGGTTTCAGAGTTGGAACACTATTGTTTTGAGTTTCCCTCCATTCGATCACCCATATATAAACAACCGTGACATAAAACTAATGGGCGTCGGGCTCTGCTCCTGCTAGCAATCCAGGAGTGACTTCCGTCGCCAACACATGTGGCAGGCAAAGCTCCAGATTTAAAGGTATCTTAATTCAACTGTCATTGGGTACTTCAAAGACATAAACTCTTCCAAATTCAAAGATATTTGTGTTATTTTCAAAGAAAGCATTAAATAATTCTGTTGAGATTAGAATAGAGATCCTACTTCACCCGTTCCAGATATTTTGTAACCATTTTCCAGATTTAGTCTATTCTAAGTAGATTGATAAAATTCGTTTCCAAAAAGATAGCAACAGTTTTCTGATTGTATTTTTATTTTATCAATTGTAAGATGAGGAGAAGTGAAAAGGAGGTCCGAGAGGGGGATTTTGGGCAGAGGCTTGTGTATGAGCATTGCAAGCCTATGGGCAATTTTATTAAGTATTCATTTCTGGCATTGAACATCCCTATGAGTTGTGCTATAAGATTGTGATCTCTTTTTTTTCCATTCTGTTTTTCCCTCTTGCTTGAATGAATTATAGACATTGAGAATCAAATGGTTGTCCATAAACAATAGATTCTTGAGCAACAAGGAATTTGTTGTGATCTGCCTATTGCTTGTGTGCTTTGTTCAAGTACCTGTCAAATCCATTTTGCAGAGAGAATCTATGTTTGGTGGATATTCTACTATTTTTCACATTCTCCATTCTACCATCCACCATCATATAAGTATTTTGTCTAATATGTAGTTCATTAGCCTTCAATCTAATAGGGTTTTTACTTGACTCCATTCCCAATGGTGTTTCATTGATTTGCATTTAGCTTGTTTCCCTTATTCTTTCTCTTTCAGTCTACCTGATCCACCTTCTTTCACAACCCAAAACACATCCTTATTTGTAAAAATCATTGCAATAACTAAGATGTGTTAGGCTTGACCCTATAACATTCTAGGGGAAAATTATAGCACTGAAATATTTTGGCGTCATTGCCAGCAAGAAGCAATGAAGATATTTTCCCTGGGAGAACGACAACGATCAGATCCACTTCTTGATGGTGAACAACAAGAGGGAAGATACATGACTGCACATCTTTCACCATGGTGACTCCATTGTTCTGAGCTTCATAAGCGACTCCACTGGTTGAAGATCCAGGATGGCCATGGAAATTGTTTTGGCTCAGAGGTATGAATTTTGTGATTTCACCAACATAGCTGGTTTTCCACATCCAATGCCTACAATAGCCAAATGGGATGACTATCTTCCAAGATTTAGAGGAAGCAAGCATGATCACCCTGGTGAGCACTTATTAAATTTTCATAAATGTATGCTTGAGCATCATTTTGTTCATGAGGCTGTCTTAATTAAGATGTTCAAATTTTTCTTAGAAGGCTATGCTCGTGAATGGTGTCAATCCCTTCCTACTGCTAGTATCCATTCCTTGAAGGATTTTCACATGGTTTTTAATTCACATTTTGAGAATATTTACCCAGTTGAAATCCTTTTTGATGAATGTTGTGAAAAGTACAAGCTTTATATTCAACATGAAGTAGAGTACTCTTCATGTGATGAGTTATGTGAAGATATTGATGAAAGAGAAAGTAAGGATGAAATTGGGTCTTCTAATGAAAATATGAACAAAACTTTTTCTCTTTTTATTTCCCAAGAAGAAAGTCTTCCAGATATGATTCATGACTGTACTAATGATTGCATGGTAGATGCATTATACCCTGTATCTTATGCATCTGATATCTTCGATTTGAAAGAGGAACCAATTGTAGAAGAGGATATTTCTCCTTCTCTTCAAGAAGTTCCCCATGATATTCTCACCTAAAAGTGAAGAGAAGGATCCGAAGATTACTCATTTTCCTGTGCAAAACCAAGGAGATCTGGGCTCACCTATCTTTGATGAATACTCTGATGAAGAAAAGAAGATCAATTTTGATGACTTGAGGAGCCGCCAACCGATGTATGACAATTATGAATCAGATTGTGATGGAGAACAACTATGTATAGAAATCAACCATCTTGATTCCACATAAGACATTGATCATCCATCTCCAGAAATCAACAAGCTTGCATGCACTATGCTCGAACATGGATCTGCAGACTACAACAAATAATCTATGATTAGCAATGAAGTTAGTTTGAAGCTATGTTAATATATGCAGGCAGTTGCAGGTGACAACCATTCTCAGGAGGAGGATATGCAGAGACTTTTTGATCTTCAGCTGAAACAACAACAAGAGGTATTTGTTTGCAGCTTTATTGATCCATTTGTTGATTATCTCGAGTCTTTGAGAAACTTAGATGTCACAACGCTTTTTTCAAATGAAGGTTGGTTGTTTTTTTCTTTTCAATTGCATATCAGTGTTCTATGGTTTCCTGCATTCTTCGTTTCCAGATTAAGAGACGTACCGACTAGTCAAATACTTGTATGGCTTCATTGGAAGAATGATTTTATCTTATCTAATGGAAGCAGTTGGATAGAGTAGGTAGTGTGTAAAATAAGCTTGTCATATGAGCAGGTAGATTCTTTTCAGTTTGTTAATTTGAAGCTGTAATTTTGTTTTCAGTAGTGTGTTCAAAATTCAAATAAAAATTGCAGAGATCTGGTGAGAGTATGAATGAATCCCCAAGCCCAATGGACTACGCATGGCATAAATGTGGATGTTTGCAGAGGCAAAAGTTTGTAATTTGTGTTGCACGGATGCATAGAGGAAAGGGAAAAATGGTCTTCTTGTTCTTTATGCCTCACAGGGAGAGCATCATCCCCAGAAGGAGCCAATGTTAGTATCCATATACTAAATATTCAATTTTTTCCTTGTTGCAGGAATGGAGTTATTCCTGTAGCACCGAAAATTGTTGTTCCAATTATATAGAGGGTTCTCCATGATAAGAAAAATCACTTAAGAGACAAAGTACTTGTCATCTTGAGGGAGATACAACTGTAGATGAAATCTTGAATGGTCATCAACTAATGTACTCTTCATTGTCCTAAGCTAGACAAGAAGTGAAAATGGTTAAATCACTAATACCAATTTGGGTGGAAGAGTTTTCAAGACCAGGTTTTCATACAGCTATGGAAAATTTTGAAGATCAAAAACCACTTCCAAGGAGAGTATTGAAAATCCTTTTTCATGGACAGGAATATGAGTGCGTGTTATCAAAACTTATTGCTGAGGATGAAGCCTTAGCCAAGTCTTTTGTCAGTTTCTACAAGTTGTTGTCTCTTGAAAAAATTTCAAATTTTGGCCCAGTTGCCTTCTGAGAAAACCTTCAAGTGCTAAACATCGATCGAGAGCATATGAGCCAAACAACTGCACAATGGAAACAACAAGAGTTAGCATTAAAACAAAAATCATAACACAACATCAAGTCAGGTCAAAGGTTTTTAATTTATATCTCTATCATATTTTGTTTTGGGCAAATTTTTGTAAACATGAACAAATAAAAGTTTTTAGGCTTTTAAGCCAAAAGTTGGTGTTCGGGCTCTGTTTACAAAAATATTGGATTTAGAGCCAATCTCTAACTAAGCCCATCAGGATGGAAGTCAAAGCCTAGCACCCAAGAACCAAACCACAAGGGATCCCTCAAGCCTAGCGCCCAAGCACTATTTTCATTGTCTCTTTGGGCATGTGGGATATTTCCCACTGAATAAATAAACAAAAACACACAGAATGCCCTAGCCTGAGCCCAGTTGTCAAGAATTGAGAAAATAGGAAATGCCCAGGTGTGAGATGCATTGTGCCACAGAGGGTGTCTGGTCAGTATTATTATTAGATGAAAATCCAAATGCAACAGCTCGAGTTCACATAAATATTCAAGTATTCAAATGCCAAATGTTTGATATCAAATCAAGGTTGCCAGTTGTGCAATTTGCAGGTGGGAATGGTTCGGATTGAGAGCCAAGCTATCTACAACATCCTTACAGTGCGCCAATAAGGGTGTGGCCATCATCATCGGGCTACTTTTTCTGGTTCTACCATATACCAAGTCATAACACTCAGGCGCCTTAAGAAGAAACATGAAATTCCATGAGGAGGCATAGTATCCAAGTGAGCATGAAGACAAGCATCGACTAGCCTGGATCATAGTTCAATTAAATTTTTTTAAGTACCCATGGATATTTCCTGAATGAATAGAGTTGAATGCCCAATTTCATGGAGAATACAGAGTGAATGTTCAGGTGTTGTGGTTATTAACAACATGAGAACACAATGCAAAGGGTTTCCATCACCCAATGCTCGAGCTCAGAGTCAAAATCGTATGACAGATCACTCTGGTGGTTACAATTATCAAACAAAGCTGAATGAAGAAAAACTTGAAGGCATGGATGAAATCAATGGCTCTGGAGATGATGAAATGAATGATTGTTCCCATACTTTCAGAAGTTTTATATGTGGTGATGAGGCTTTGAGAATTTCTCCTGATGAACCATATTATGTCACTGGAGAATTTGCTCCTGCAGTAGAATGGATTACCTGAAAACGGTGGTGCCATCTTAGCCGATTGCCGAAAAAGGCTCCAATATGGTAGTCATCACTCCAGGTTGCCTAAAATATTAAATCTGTAGGATCCCTTAGAATTTATTGATTCAAGTTTGCTAAATCTAATTTTTCTATATCAAGAAGGCTAGTTGCATCCTCTGTTTTGCAAGAAGACCATGTCAATTGGTCAACACCAGATTTGAAGAAGTCATAGCTCAACAAATTTTATTCCAAATCACAGATTTCCAGGAACACATATAACATTTTATACTTCAATATTTAAAAGTCCCTCATTTTATCTCGACTCTGAGAGTATTTGAGGAACTCACTCATTGCAGAGATAGTTAATGCAGCCCAGGAGGAGGCACACACAATAACAGTATGCATTATTTTATACATGGCATCATTCTAGCATTCGTTATACATTGGTGTCATCTCATGAAGCTTTTACAGAGGTTTCAAAATTGCAGGCTATTGATGTTGGAGTTGTGAATTGGATGCTTCGAAGAGATAAGGCATAAAGTTGACAACCTAAAAATGAACAAATGGTAGCCAAGGGACAAAATATGCAAATCTTCTAGGCATAGTTGACAATTAGGTGGCAGTTGGTTGATGAGAGGATCAAATCCATATTCCTAGGCTCTATTGTAGAGACAATTCTATCTCTGTGTCAAATATTTGAGTGCATGTGGCAGGTAAAGCTCCAGATTTATAGGTATTCGAATTCAACCGTCATTGGGTACTTCAAAGACATGAAATCTTCCAGATTCAAAGAGATTTGTGTTATTTTCAAAAAAAGCATTAAATAATTTTGTTGGGATCAGAATAGAGATCCTACTTCACCCGTTCCAGATATTTTGTAACCATTTTCCATATATAGTCTATTCTAAGTAGATTGATAAAATTTGTTTCCAAAAAGATAGTAACAATTTGTTTCTTGTATTTTTATTTTATCAATTGTAAGCTGAGGAGAAGTGAAAAGGAGGCCCGAGAGGGGGATATTGGGTAGAGGCATGTGTATGAGCATTGTAAGCCTATGGACAGTTTTAATAAGTATTCATTTCTGACATTGAACATCCCTGTAAGTTGTTCTATCATATTGTGATCTCTTCGTTTCCCATTATGTTTTTCCCTCTTGCTTAAATGAGTTACAGACATTGAGAATCAATGGTTGTCCATAAACAATAGATTCTTGAGAAACAAAGAATTTGTTGTGATATGCCTGTTGCTTGAGTGCTTTGTTCAAGTACCTGTCAAATCCATTTTGCAGAGATAATATCTGTTTGGTGGATATTCTACTATTTGACACATTCACCATTCTTCCATCCACCATTATATAAGTATTTTTTCTGATATGAAGTTCATTAGCCTTCAATCTAACAGGGTGTTTAGTTGACTCCATGCCCAATGGTGTTTCACTGGTCTGCGTTTATCTTGTTTCCCTTATTCTTTCTCTTTTAGTCTACTTGATCCACCTTCTTTCACAACCCAAAACACATCCTTATTTGTAAAAATGATTGCAATAACTAAGATGTGCTAGGCTTGACCCTATAGCAGTCTAGGGGCAACTTCTGGCACTAACAATTTCATTTTCTATTCCTTCTTTGGTGTTCAGTATTTGCAGTTTGAAAGTAAGAATGTTTGCTTATTTTTGCTGGCATGCTCGTCATATATTTCTGGTTCCTTCTGTGCTTCGGCTGCAGTTTCATAATCATTGGAGATACATATGTTATTTGCTAGTTCAGTGGTTGTTTCTTATTCCCTGGTTCGTCAGTTGCTGGTTGTGTTGTTTGGATCAATTTTACGCTTTGGGGCCCCGGGGCTGTAGTTGTGCCTGTTCGTGCTTTCTTGTTGGTTTGGTGCTTGCTGTTTTCTTTTGTTTGATTTGAATTTGTAGGGTTGGGGTCCTGCGTCGGTAGTTGGATCTGTTTTTTTTTTGGTATTATTATTACCTTTTGGGTGCTTTATGGTGTTCAACCCCTGCACCCACGAGTGGACATGTTGTTGTGTTATTTGACCTGTCTAGCAAGGTCGATATCTATTCCGCTGTGAGATTTTGTTGGTGCTTCAGTGTTGACATGATAGAAAATAGTTGTATGAAAAATAGTTCGATAAGTACATGTGAAATTGCAATATCCGTTGTTTTGTTGTTAAAATTAAACATATGCAGGTTGTAGTTATAAACCATGTATGGTGAAATGTGCCCATATGTGTAACACCCTGTTTCCCCCAAATTTGTAATTAATCCTAATACAGGAATTACCATGCTAAAGCATGATGAAAATGTGAATGTATGATGTGAATGGACCTTATGAAAAAGGTCGATAAATGTAAATAACATTATGAATTTATTGCAGGACTGCTGATGAGGGGATGTGCAGAAAAGAGACCATGATGGCGGTGGAAGGCACCTAAAAAGGTGGAGTTAACTTCCACCCTGAATGAATACCGTATTTGGACTCCACTGGCCCGGAGAACCAAAAGCGGCTCGCTGGACCCCAAATTTAATGTCTCGCAGGCTGGTAGGTGGGCGACTTGATGAGGGATGGGATGGTGAACCACCCATCCGTAGAGCCATTAGGCCTGATCGACGCGAGGGTAATCGTGCCACACACAACCTCGCAAGAGGATAAGGCGTATGATAGAAACGATGGAAGGGGGACGCGAGGGGAACTTTGGCATTACGCAGAGTGAGTGATAGCAGAGAGGAAGGATTGCAACCTTCGATCCTGGTCACTGGAAGATAGAGAGACGCAATATCAGAGCATCGTGGTCTCAGCTCGGGGGTGGCTAGTGGTAAATATGTTGGGAGTCGCTATGCCTACGGTTGGGTGAAAATGAGCACCCCTCTCAGTAGTTGCACCCTCTTCTGGTGTTATATCTGATAAGTGTTTCATATATATTGCATCTTGAAATTCATAGACTGGTATATGTATATATATGCTCATAGAACTGTGAAATTGTGAATGATTTCAATGTTAGAATGTCGATGTAGTGTTTGATGAGAATGAATAGATATATGCTTATAATAGAAGAAACCATGCATGATTTATGTTGATAAATGGATTTGATTATGCAGGAGCTGAACCGAGTCAGACTTTGAGTCCATCCTCGGAATTTGGTTTACCTTTGTCTGTTTCCAGGAATGCCCTGGATTAGATCTCTTCACAGAAATTTCCTTCTTAGAAAGGATCACCAAGAACCCAGAAAATAACAGGGCTTGAACGTGCAAGTCTTAATAACCCTGTACGAAGAGGAATGACCCTCTTAAGGTTCCGAGGTAGAAGTGTAGGGATATGTGACAAATCGACGATTGAGATTTCGTCGGGTGACCCATAGCCATTCACGACCATTAGATTGACGGAAGAAACGAGGGAATTACATATCTTGCCCCTTTTTCCCTCCATCCTCGTGAGCAACGAGGAAATCGGGATCGTAGATCCCAAGACCCAGGAGAACATTTAGACCATGGATCTCTCCACATCCACGAAGTAGTGGAAGAGTGCGCATGGTGGGATAGATCGGAATCCGTCATATCTTGAATAGATACTCGTCAGCCGTTAGATAGGGTTAAGATGCCCGGAGCTTAGTCTCTGGAGTGTGCGCAGAAGAACAGATCTGGGCTGTCAGATCTGGGAAGTTTACCCGACAGCCGTCATATTTGGCTGGAGTTACACCGGGGTTAATCCTTAGTGAATAGAGGAGTCCCTAAAAATTCATCGAGATATTGAAGCTATCGGGAATTCTGGAAGTGAAGAAATCTTGCCACTTGGAATCGCAATCCGCGATATCCCGACAAGATTAGAGCCGTCCATCAGTGAGACACGTGTCAAGGGATTCCGAAGAGTCGGAAATCGGAGCATCGGGGATTTCGAAGGAAAGAATCCCTTGCAATTTGGAATCGCGATACGCGAAATCCCGACAGGAGAGTTGTGTGGGCCACAGTTAGAGCTAGTGGAGGACAAGTGTCAGGAATCTGGCGAGAGTCAGGAAATCGGGGAATCAAAATTTTTGAGGTCGAAGGAAACGGGACATCAAAAGTCTCGAAATCCCGACAAGGATCTGGACCATCCGTTGGCAGAGGAAACGTGGCAGAGATCAAGTGCCATCGGTGTTTGGCGCATCGGTAAATCGACATTTCCAGGGACAAGAGAATGGGGAAGTCCCAGGTGAAAACCCCGACATAATCCGAGCCGTCTGTTCAGAGGGACATGTGTCGAAGATCTGACGAGAGTCAAAAAATCGGGAAATCGACATTCCTGAGGTCGAGGGAATCGGGACACTATAAGTCACGAACCCCGAGAGCTCATCTTGACCGTCCATCCATTTGGGACGCGTGTCGGAGAGATGGAGCCATCGAGATATCTAGATTCAGGAAATCGGGATTTCTGAGGTCGAAAGAACCGGGACATCGAAAGTCTCGAAATCCCGGAGGAATCGAGACCGTCCGCTCGAGGATACACGTGGAAGATATCGGAGCCATCGAGGAAGGCCCGACAAGGAATCCGTCTATCGGTGTTTGGGTCATCGGGAAATCGGGGATGCCGGTGACAAGAGGTTTGTGCACTTTGAAAACGCGAAACGCGATACTCCGATCAGTGGGGGACAGTTTTCAGCGTATCCGAAGCAGTGGAAGCCCCCTTGAGTGGGAACCAACTGTCGGCACTGCAGATAAGGAGATCAGGAGCCGTTGATCTCAACAACTTCTCACCGTCGTTGATTTTGGTTACGGAGGAAGGGCTTCCTACTGACGTCAAATCAGGAATCTGTGCATCGGGAAATTGGGGATTCCGTTGACAAGAGGTTTGGTGCATTTCGACACACGAAACCCCGAACTATGATAAGAGGTAGGACTGTGGTCATAGGTTAATGATCATATGGTTCGAGGCCTATAGTCAGGAGGGATAACGCTAAAAGGGCGTGTCGAGAATCGGGGGATCGTGGATCCAAAGTGCATTTGCACTTCGATATTAGAAAGCCTGAAACCCCGACGAAAGGAAAATCCATAAGGATGAGGTCTTGGGTACACGGTCATGTGGACTAGGAGCCTAGCCAGGGAGGGGCTAAGGCCAAAAAAGAGTTCATCGGCCATCGATAATTACAGAGTACAAGAACCCTTGACTACGGGAAAGACGAAACCCTGATAACCTGAAATTAGGATCAGGGAAGACTACGGTCTAGGTGAAGGATGTCGTATAGGTGAATGAAAGACCCGTGGACCGGGTTTGGCATTTTGCGGCTACAAGCTTCGAGGATTCTCATTGTTGAGAACTAAACGAAAAAAAAAACTTTGAATTGGGTAGTGGGTATGTTACAAAGTGGTATCAGAGCATGGTTACAACACTTGGCCTGCTTGGGCTCAGGCACGATCTGTGCTAGGAGATCATGTTATCTGCATTTCTCTTTAAGGAGAGGGACTGCAGAATGAAACTATAATTTGGAAATTTCTTTAACCCCTATGTTAAAATGGTAACTACTCTCAAAGGAGTAGGGGTGCACTAATCATTATTACTGATAAGATCTGAGTGAAAATAACGGAGGTGGAATAAATTGTGCTATGAAGCTGCACGAGCCGGACAAAGGACATGAAATGAGTTGTTCTATTTTAGTATAACGATGACCACCTACTAAAACAGGTAGAGTCTCCTGCGATTAAGATGGTTGGTTAGATAAGGATTAAGACCCAAATGAAGAAACCCTTCATGATTTGGGAAATCTGGTAAGGACTGGTAGGATCCTTAGAAAGTTATGATTTCTGCATTATTAAGAGACTAAACCCTGAGCGTAAAATTCCTCATGAGTGAGAGGATTGGTGAAAATACGTAGGGTCAGAATTACCTTACCCATAATGGTTAGAATCAACCATGAGGATAACCTGTTTAAGAAGTCCTTTGGGACTATTGTTAATTCCCAAGAGTGACCCTTGTTGGTCATTTTCATAAAGAGAGGGTAACACCCGTATGAGTTGGACTATGAGACTAGCCCGATGGGAAACCTAATAAGCTCAGGAGGAATAGTATCTGTTAGATTGGAATCAACGAGAGCCGTTGATTTAGAGCTTCGAGGTTTCGTCTATAGGGAAAATGGAAGCGTAGACTTCCCAAAGTCATGCCAGGTAAATCACTAATTTAATCAGGACCATTGATTGCCGGGGAGATCTGGACCGTGGGATCCATATTGTCGGGTCCGCATAGAATAGAAGTTGGGAAAACGATAGAGTGTTGACCACAGATTCACTGAAAAACGAGATCCTGACGCGTGTCTGAGAATGGATCCCAGGTTCTGAGAGAAGGGTCATGTGGATGAAAGAGCCGATAAAATCCTAGCCTCGGTCTTTCGAGTTTTCAGATTTCAGGAATCCAGGAAACAAAGTTCCTTGCAATGGAAATTCTGAAATCGCGAAATGCGAAGCGCCTTTTAGTTCGGATCGCGGGCATCGTCGGTGGTCGTGTGAGGAGAAGGCATGAGATAATATGATGAATAGTGCATGAGTCAATGCACCGAGGAACTTCATATTAAGAATCCTGATAATCATACCAGTAAGGTATGCATGGTATATTGAACGTGCAAGTAATGCACATGTATGATGTAAGAGTATAAATATACTAAAGGTCCAACATGATGGCCTTGATGAGTGAAACATGAGGCAAGACTTACACTTTCCAAAATCGAATGAATACCAGGGATGCATGGTTGACTCCATTCTGAAGAGTCATGAAGGATCTGTCTTGAAGGATATCTTAAAGGGAATGTACTCCATATCCCCAGGAAAAATCCAGTGCAATTAAATGAAAGAGTAAACGAGCAAGGATGCTTTGTTGTCACGATAAGAGGAAAATGGTTATGCCTTTGCAGATCACAATGAGAGGGACTGTGAATAAATCCTGAGATGACTAATTTTAAAAATGGAAATGTATGTAGGCTATGAAATATAACTATGATATCTACATGAAGGCTTAGGATTATAAAAGTGGTTAAGTACATCGTAGATGTAAGTTAACAAAGATGCGTGTTATATTCCTTAAGGGAATATTTGGTAGACCACTAAAAAGCTAACTCAAGGTTGAGGCCATCACAGGTGGTGATGGATCTGCAACAAGGAAGTTGCATGCTGAAGGAGTTCCTGGTGAAGGAATTGTATAAGGTCTCTGTCAGAAGAACAGAGTCACAACCCTGATAATTGTTGAAGGTTGGAAAAGGAGCTGCAAGGCCTGTCCATGTATAAGAATCCTAGATTACATTTTGGAAAAATCATGTAAGTAATAGAAGACTAATAACCGAATATTGACCATTCTGATAACCTAATGGAAGTGTGTACGATGCACATGTTCCTGACTCATTATGAACAAAGAGTTTCTACTAAAGCATGTTGAAGTATCCTAAGAGTTAGGATGGGCCTAAACCAGGGCTGCTCAGAAAAAGGGTAGTTGTGGAAACCAGTTTGGTTGGTAAGAGGCCAGTAAACCCATGAGTATGATTAACTGAATAAATGAGTATGTTTAATTGATACAGCTTGGTTGAAGCTGTGATTGAGGAAAGGAAATGAGACCTTAGAGATAACTTGACTGGGCTGAAATTCCCCAGGCGATGTAGAAAGAATTCGAAGAAGGGGAGATATCTCAATTCTTTCTTTGACTATGCATCACGCTTTTAGGGGATGAGAAAGCCAGTACATTGATGAATGAAAATGATTTGACACCATAATAATGATAGTTGTAATGTTGTGAAAAATGATTGAGAACTGTTGTGTCACACTCATGAAAAAATATTAAGGATAATGTGATGAAGTGCATACTGATATGCTAGACATGCCTGAAAATGTTTTATTAATTAAACACTATGAGATTTGCATTTCAATTTCATGACGATTAATATGCCTATGGTGTATGTCATGTGTAGAAAGGAATAATATTGGAATTGTTGAGGAAGACAATTGCCAATAATGAACAACCTCAAGAAGAGAGTGACCTTGGAAAGGCTGTGGTAGAAAGGTTGTTGAAGGGACTATGGAAATCCCACTAAAGTACTATTGATAAGGTAGAGGAAAGAGAAAGGGTGCAAGCAACCAAGAATAGGTATAAAGGCATTCGTGCCTCTGCGGCACCGGGTATGAAGGGATTTGGTAAGAACCCCTTCCGAAATATTTATTATTGCATGCTATACCTGAAAATTGAAAAGGACAGTTGTATGCCTTGGATACCCGAGTAGGGTATGATTCGGGGAGGATGACCTGAATAATGGAGGCATGAACCTATGGTAGTAAAAAATGGTTGTAACCCTCAGAAAAATTCATGAACGGATATGTCATGAACACATGGACAAATCAAGGAACGACTGGAAACAAAAAAATAAAAATAAAAAAAAATGCTCTTAGATAGCATGTTGCATGGAATTACTTCCAGGAAATTCATATTTGCATAAAGGACAGACAATGGATATCTCATTGAGGAAGGAGGACCTTCCAACATTTTTACTCATGTGGTATAGGTGTTAGAGAAAATCAAATTTGGGTGTCCATGAATGTTGGCACCCTGGATATTAATAAAGGCATAATGCGCGGGCGCATTCATGCGAAACTTTTAAGTCTAACATGTGCTAATTTGGGGTCGTGATCGGCCTATAACAGGAAGCGTGGATTCTGTTGAAAGAATGAATGAAAACGAGTAAACCACATGAGGAGAGGATCGGTTAAATCCCAACACCCCATGACCAAGAACCGGTCCTAAAGTATGACAAACTTGAAATCAATGCAAGAATGTATTGGGTATGAATGTGGCCAAGGATAGTGGCACAGTTGTTAAAACCCTTTAAAATGTTGAATTACATTTGAATATATATATATATATATATATATATATATATATATATATATATATATACATGTACATAGAGAATCTAACAATTTGTTTGGCTTATTGAGGAATGAATTGCAGGAAACAAAGGGTCATGGATATGGAAGTAAGATAAGCCCATAGGAAAGACCGATTACCTGCTAGGCCAAACTGCAAGAATGGTATTTCCTTTTGAGGAAGTAATTTAATCATTTAAGTGTGCAAAATTCTAAGATTGTTATGGCGATGTGGTAAAGGTGCAACAAAATGTATACACATGGAAAATCTAACAAGTTGTTTGGTCGATTGAAGTTGAAAGTGTAGGAAGCAAAGGGGTCTTGGATATGGCAGCATTGTAAGTCCATAATGAAGACTGATTGCCTGCTGAGACAAACCATTATGGGGAGGAAAGTCCCGTAATTATGAATTTGGTTCCGTGCGGAACAAATATGAAAACAAATCGTGAGAATGGACAAATCTGTGGGTGACAGGTTTGCAATAAAATCTTGAAAGCCAGAATTGATAATGATATCTCATGAATTTTGTATACCTGTGATACAGGTGAGAAGAAAAGACATCTTCAGAAGGGAACAAATGAAGGTTGTCAAAACAGAAGATGACGAACATGACTACTAATGAGCCATGAAAACCCTGTGATAAGTCATGATCGCTTAAAATAAAATTGTGTTGAGGTAACCCCAGCCGGAAGGACGCCTCGCCTGTAAGACTCGATAGAGCCTCTAAAATTCTTCTTATGCGAGAAAACCTTGGCAGGGAAATATGGATCACCCGAGGAACTGTATAATAGTGAAGGGGATTCCTGAGCCTAGGCCTGGAGGGTGAGTTACCGCAAGGAAGAGGAGACCTTAATAATTTTTGAAACGATTGGGGTAATGCACGCAGTGGGTAGTTTCTCGTGTGGGAATAAAAACCTTGGAAAGAAAGATGAAAATTATGATGGCTCTTGTGAGCTATTGAATTGGAATTTTGCATCCTATAGGTACGTCAAGGAGGACGATGAGCATGGATAACCAAATTTCCATGTAGATGCCAATCCACAAACTGCACAGATAAGTATTGTGCTAAGAATACGAAATTTCCTTTTCCTTTTGAAATTTGAGCATTTATAACATGTTTTTGCACAAAATTGTGAATTAATGTGTTTGTTGTCCAGGAATTATTGAAGGAAGATGACGAAGATCAAGACTTATGAAGTGGCCGAATAAGAAAGGCATGACATGTGTTTTGAGAAAGAACACCGAGGACGGTGTTCCTTTAAGGGGGAGGGAATTGTAACACCCTGTTTCCCCCAAATTTGTAATTAATCCTAATACAGGAATTGCCATGCTAAAGCATGATGAAAATGTGAATGTATGATGTGAATGGACCTTATGAAAAAGGTCTATAAATGTAAATAACATTATGAATTTATTGCAGGAATGCTGATGAGGGGATGTGCAGAAAAGAGACCACGATGGCGGTGGAAGGCACCTGAAAAGGTGGCGTTAACTTCCACCCTGAATGAATACCGTATTTGGACTCCACTGGCCCGGAGAACCAAAAGAGGCTTACTTTCCCCCAAATTTAATGTCTCGCAGGCTGGTAGGCGGGCGACTTGATGAGGGATGGGATGGTGAACCGCCCATCCGTAGAGCCGTCAGGCCTGATCGACGCGAGGGTAATCGTGCAACACGCAACCTCGCGAGAGGATAAGGCGTATGGAAGAAGCGATGGAAGGGGGACGTGAGGGGAACTCTGGCATTACGCAGAGTGAGTGATAGCAGAGAGGAAGGATTGCAACCTTCGCTCCTGGTCACTGGCAGACAGAGAGACACAGTCTCAGAGCATCATGGTCTCAGCTCGGGGGTGGCTAGTGGTAAATCCGTTGGGAGTCGCTACACCTACGGTTGGGTGGAAACGAGCACCCCTCTCAGTAGTCACACCCTCTTCTAGTGTTATATATGATAAGTGTTTCATATATATTGCATATTTAAATTCATAGACTGGTATATGTATATATATGCTCATAGAACTGTGAAATTGTTAATGATTTCAGTGTTAGAATGTCGATGCAGTGTTTGATGAGAATGAATAGATATATGCTTATAATATAAGAAACCATGCACGATTTATGTTGATAAATGGATTTGATTATGCATGAGTTGAACCGAGTCAGACTTCCATTCCATCCTCAAAAGTTGGTTTCCCTTTGTCTGTTTCCAGGAATGCCCTGGATTTGATCTCTTCACAGAAATTTCCTTCTTAGAAAGGATCACCAAGAACCCAGAAAATAACAAGACTTGAACGCGCAAGTCTTAATAACCCTGTACGAAGAGGAATGACCCTCTTAAGGTTCCTAGGTAGAAGTGTAGGGATATGTGACAAATCGACGACTGGGATTTCGTTGGATGACCCATAGCCATTCACGACCGTTAGATTGACGGAAGCAACGAGGGAATTACATATCTTGCCCCTTTTTCCCTCCATCCTCGTGAGCAACGAGGAAATAAGGATCATAGATCCCAAGACCCAGGAGAACATTTAGACCATGGATCTATCCACATCCACGAAGTAGTGGAAGAGTGAGTGTGGTGGGATAGATCGGAATCCATCAGATCTTGAACAGATACCCGTCAGTCGTTAGATAGGGTTAAGATGCCCGGAGCTTAGTCTCTGGAGTGTGCGCAGAAGAACAAATCTGGGCTGTCAGATCTAGGAAGTTTACCCGACAACCGTCAGATTTGGAAGGAGTTACACCGGGGTTAAGCCCTAGTGAACAGAGGAGAGTCCCTAAAAAGTCATCGGGATATTGAAGCTATCGGGAATTATGGAAGTGAAGAAATATTGTCGCTTGGAATCGCGATCTGCGATATCCCAGCAAGATCAGAGTCGTCCATCAATGAGACACGTGTCAAGGGATTTCGAGGAGTCGGAAATCGGAGCATCGGGGATTTCGAAGGAAAGAATCCCTTGCAGTTTGGAATTGCGATACGCGAAATCCCAACAGGAGAGTTGTGTGGGCCACAGTTGGAGCTAGTGGAGGACAGGTGTCAGGAATCTGGCAAGAGTCGCGAAATCGGGGAATCCGAATTTCTAAGGTCGAAGGAAACGGGACATCAAAAGTCTCAAAATCCCAACAAGGATCTGGACCGTCCGTTGGCAGAGGACACGTGGCGGAGATCAAGCTCCATCGGCGTTTGGCGCATCGAGAAATAGACATTTTCAGGGACAAGAGAACGGGGAAGTCCCAGGTGAAAACCCCAACATAATCCGAGTCGTCCATTCAGAGGGATAGGTGTCGAAGATCTGACGAGAGTCAGAAAATCGGGAAATCGACATTCCTGAGGTCGAGGGAATCGGGACGCTATAAGTCGCAAACCTCGAGAGCTCATCTTGACTGTCCATCCATTTAGGACGCGTGTCGGAGAGATGGAGCCATCGGGATATCTGCATTCGGGAAATCGGGATTTCTGAGGTCGAAAGAACCGGGACATCGAAAGTCTCGAAATCCCGGAGGAATCGAGACCGTCCGCTCGAGGATACACATGGCAGAGATCGGATCCATCGAGGAAGGCCCGACAAGGAAGCTGTCTATCGATGTTTGGGTCATCGGGAAATCGAGGATGCCGGTGACAAGAGGTTTGTGCACTTTGAAAATGCGAAACGCGATACTCCGATCAGTGGGGGACAATTTTCAGCGTATCCGGAGCAGTGGAAGCCCCCTTGAGTCGGAACCAGCTGTCGGCACTGTGGATAAGGAGATCATGAGCCGTTGATGTCAGCGACTGCTCACCACCTTTGATTTTGGTTACGGAGGAAGGGATTCCCGGTGACGTCAAATCAGGAATATGTGCATCGGGAAATCGGGGATTCCGCTGACAAGAGGTTTGGTGCATTTCGACACGCGAAACCTCGAACTCCGATAAGAGGTAAGACCGTGGTCACAGGTTAACGGTCATATGGTTCGAGGCCTATAGTAAGGAGGGATAACGCTAAAAGGGCATGTCGGGAATTGGGGGATCATGGATCCAAAGTGCATATGCACTTCGATATTAGAAAGCCTGAAATCCCGACGAAAGGAAAAGCCATAAGGCTGAGGTCTTGGGTACACGGTCGTGTGGACTAGGAGCCTAGCCAGGGAGGGGATAAGGCCAAAAAGGAGTTCATCGGCCATCGGGAATTACAGAGTACAAGAACATTTGACTATGGGAAAGACGAAACCCCGATAACCTGAAATTAGGATCAGGGAAGACTACGGTCTAGGTGAAGGAAGCCGTATAGGTGAATGAAAGACCCGTGGACCGGGTTTGTTATTTTGCGGCTACAAGCTTCGGGGATTCTCATTGTTGAGAACTAAATGAAAAAAAAAACTTTGATATGGGTAGTGGGTATGTTACAATATGATAATACATGTTCTTTATCCTCTACACAGACTGGTGTGCCCACGATACAATCTGTCTTATACTTGAGATATGATATGTACAAAAAAGATTTTGCAAAATTATATTTCCATGTCTGGAAGCATATCTGGGTAGTTTTCCATGGAAAACCAAAATCTTGTATTGTGGGAAAACCAGTCTATGTAGAGGATAAGTAACTTGTATTTACATGGGTGGAAGCATATCTGGATACTTTGCCACAGAAAACCAAAAAATCCTTTAGCTATGACCATGCAATTTCGTAATATTTTGTGGCTTGTAATATATTTTGGGCAGGGAAAAAAATTACATATTTATAGCTATGGATGGAGAAGCGCAAAGGTTCATGTTTATGCCTATATTTTAGACTATTCGTTCAGTCTTTTTTACTGTATGTACATATTACTTGTTCTCCAGTGCATACCAGCTTCCATTCATGTTCATTGTATTTTGTGTGTTCCCACATTCAAACAAACAGAATAGCTGAAGAAAATGACGGAGTCTTGGCTACATCTGTTGAAGAGGAGATAGAAAGGTACATGGTTGTACTGTTATTTCATATTCTGTTGTTTTGTATTTCATTTCTTGTTTGTATATTTGTTCACCTAGTTTATTGTGTGTAGATGTTGCGTACCTTCCTACATAATAACTTATCTTCACTACATGTCTTCCTGCATACTAACCTACTTCATGTCCATTGTATTTTTCCTGCATTGCTACATTTAAACAAACATAATGGCTAGAGAGGACGATGGACTCTTTGGCAGGAGTGTAGATGAGGAATTATAGAGGTGGATACATGTACTCTTATTTCATATTCCAGTGTTCATTTTTTCATTTACCGTCTGTATATTTGTTGTGCTTGTTCTGTTGCTTTGCACCATTTTTTGTGTGTTCTTTTCTTCCTTCAAATATAATATCTTTCTGTGTATTCTCATGTGAATCGTATTCTGATTGTTGTTACATTGAAATAAATATAATTGTTTCTCTTTCTCTTACATGTTTGTCTTCATACTAACTTGCCTTCATGTCCATCTCATATTCGACATTGCTACCTTGGAAGAAATTGGTTGGTTGGACAAGAAGATGAATTGTTATGTGCAGCAACTGTTATAACCCTAAATTGCACCACACATGCTTACATGGCATCAATCCAACTCATGTCTCTTCATTGCCAAAGCCATGTTGAATAAAACCTTGAAAAACTTATTAAATTAAGTAACCTGCGCCCTAACCCATTACTAGGCGTGTTGGAACGCTGGCAGGCCTTCTACTGCACACGTTGGAATGCTGGCTGGCCCACTACAGCCCATGTTTACCTAACAAAGCACAAAAACAAGAAAGTTGCCGACGGGACGAAAAGCTTTGGGTCAGTTAACCGGAACTCCCAACCATGCATGGCTGAGAGTTCCTCCAAAACCCTAGCTCCTTCTAGCCTATAAAAGAAGGGGTAGGGGTACTATTTGGAGGAGGAAAAAGATAGCAAAGAAACTTTGCCCAATTGCCGAATCCATTTGTCCCAACCCTTTAGCCTTTCCTCAAGCTTAAGGAGAATTAAAGCAAAGCAGTTGGAGGACAAAGAAGAGGTGGAGCCCAGGATCAGGATCGAGGAACAATGGCCGATCTCTATCATTATTGTAAGTTGATTCATCTTGAGATTAATAAAAAGAATACTTTTCCCGTCCCAATGCACGAGTGATATATATTTTATTTGATTTATGCTTAATCTCTAACCCTTAGGTAGAAAAATAGCATGCATGCATAATGTTTTGTCTTGATTGCAGGATTGTCTTTGGAAGGAGCAGCGAGAGCAAGCGGATAAAGCGCAATGGAGGATCTAGATCAAACGTCGATAAAAAAAGGTTAGTAAGTCTTTTCCATGCTTGTGTGTGAAAAAGGGGTTTGAGTGTTGGGGTGATAGGCGAAAAGTGAGTTCTTGAGGGTCATGATCTGCATGCAAGTTTAGCCCTATCTTGTTAGTCTGCAGGGTATTATTTCCCAACAACATAATGGGCGACTCCACTGGGGATATTACTCTTAGGGTTTCCGGATTTCATAGAGGTTCTTGGGTAGTTCAAAGAATTATATTTTCTGCTTCTTTGTTTGTCTGTTTTCTGTTAGGTCAGAGCTAGCAGGGAACCTGTTCATTAATACTAGCTTTTCCTTGACTGTGCTTGACATTTATTATTGAGACACACAGAGGTACACGTGGCCTACAGAAGGCCTGCACGCATGTAACCCGTGCCCTAACCTTCTACATCCCGCGTTTGAATGCTTGCTGCAGTGGTTTCAGTAGCGTGTAAGGCTCAGAAAGATTAAGAGGCAGTCTCCTCTTCCCTGTCAGAATTTTACATTCTCAGGGGGATTTCTGGATCCTGTCTGGGTCTCGCTGGTTCATTGTCTTGTCCCAGTTTGCTTTATTGCATTTGTTTTCTTTTTGCAATTATTTTTGTTTTTTTGTTGAAGAAGAAGCATCCAAGCCTTTAAGAGACCCTGGTTGTCAATACCAGAGGCCTTTTTCAGGTCTGGGCTGCCTGTGTTTGGTTTTATCTCAGCTTTTATACAGACCCGCGGCCTGTTCAAGTTTAGCCCGTGGGTACCCGTGCGCTGTTATAGCTCAGCACGCGTTTGCACGCGTGCTGTTTCAGTGACAGACGCGGGCTTGATTGGTTGCTTTTCAGCCTGGGTGGGGCAGTCATCCCCTCCTGTGGTGAGAAGTGTTCCTCTCAGGGATTTTGAGTCTGGGGCTACACAGTCAGCAGGTTAGGACCTCTTATCCTTAGCCTTTGTTTTGCTTAGTTGATGTTTTGATAGAAAAGACAAAAGAAAAAATTTGTTTTATGGTTTTTAGACAAGTGTTAGAATCGATGCTTTCTTGATTTCCCTTGAGCGTCTTTTCTCTGGTTCTTCGCGATCTGTGCTTTAAGCCAGAATTTTTTTTTGTTTTCTTGGTTTTGTGCTTGTCGACATTTTCCCTTTTTTGCTTCATTTTGCAAATTAAATAAAAAATAAAAAATTCTCTTTTTCATTTTCTTCTTGGTTTGAAGATTGTGTTGTTGCATCAGTAGCTAGGAAGAAGTCTTTTTCATAAGTTTTGCAGTGCATTTAGTGCATGAGTAGCTCGTAGATTGAGCGAAACTCCTTGATGTTTTTCTGCATGAAATCTTAGAAAAATTCAAAAAGAAAAGAAGTATTTCTTGTTGAAAAGTTGTTGGTTTTGCATTTTCGTAAAAGTTTTTGTTTCCAAGAATTTCTTGTTCATTTTGCTTTGAGTCTTTACACACCATCAGTTTCACCTTCATACCTTGTGATGTAAAAAATCCCATTAAAAGCAACGCTAATTAAAAACTATTAGACTTTTGTTTGTAGGGTTCATACACTAGCTCAGGACTAGGGCCTTGGAATAGGTTGGAGAGTAAAGTCTCCAAGGCCACTCAAACCAAACATTGGATTATGTCATAAGGAGTGTAGAAGTCCAGCTACGGAAAGTTATCCGGGAACCCCCTCTAACACAGGGGCTAAACATGAGGTCGCGTAAGGAAAGGTAGCGAAGATAACCCCTCCAAAGTTGGACCGAGCGTAGTGGAGAACACATATCGAGGATTTGTTGAGGGATTCCGTCGTTTGCATTTTCCACGGAGCTTCGTGGATCTCGAATCCGTTCTAGGTCCTCAGTTGTCTTCCAGACCATTTTCTCTCGATACCCTTGACAGGTTTCGAGCTTGATACCCTTCTCATTGTGGTCTACCCGATTATCGACTGTACCCGCCTGGTGACTGTTCACGTGCTGGCAAACTAGTTGCCAATCTTTTCTAGGGACATACACAGGTGACTGCGGGGGTATACCGCGGTACCTAGGACAGACATCGGGCCACACTTTGCAGAGTATACTCGGAGGGTGCTTTCGTATTCGAGTTGCACTTGCACCGGTAAGTTGCTCTAGTGTTGGTTGTTGTAACTGTCCTTACAAATAGTTAGTGTTTTCTTGTCTTATCTCATAGGGGTTTCTTTTAGTGTGTGTTACTGTTTGTCCATGTAGAATACCTTAGCGTGTCGTGAATCTTCTCACACAGTGGAGGATTCAGAGCTCCGCCGGTCACGAAGGCTTCTGGGCCTGCCACCGGTTATACTGGAGCCACCCCCACGACCATTGAGGCGGAAGTTAGACCAACAAGGGTCTTTAGAAGCAACCGAGTTACCAACCATTGAGCCCAAACAACTCCCGGAGGAATCGACCACCAATCTTGGATTGGTTGAAACCTTAAACACTGATACTTGGCTGCAAGTTATTGTGCCAATTCAATTTTATGGACGCCTGTCAGTGCCTCACACAACTATGGCAACAAACGTTGTTACTTCCTTTGGGAATTCTTCCATTCCCATCACCGTTGCTACCACAGGAGAAGCTTATCCTAACTTGCCATTTTCGGCGGTCCGGGCCACCACGGTCTCGGCCACAACTACGTTGCACAGTGGACCGACCCCATCTATCGTGGCGACCACACCTCCATTCACACCTAGTGCGACAGGTCCTCCATTTTCATATGGTATGCCTAGTTCAGGTACAAGTCCTGCACTCACTCACTCCACTTTACAGACTTTGGGTCTGGGGATAGGGAGCTCTAACGCTCCTCTGCAAGGTCAACTTGGGGGCATTCCTATCCCTTTCAATGCTTTTCCTTATGCCGTATTTCATATTTCTCCTTCGTCCCCTTCGCTCGGTGGTATGCATCAGCAGTCCGCCGGGTAGCCTACACACACAAGTTTCTTTGGAGCGGGGAGTCAAGGAACAGCTGCGCAAAATCAGCCGGTAGGTTCGTCACCGTTTGTTTGGAATGAGACGTTTGGTAATAACACTTTAGCATCTACTGCTTTTCCATCTGGGGGCACACCCATTTTTGGACAGTCTACTCCGGCACAGGGTACTATTCCTGCGCCAGGGGCACATATACAAGGACCTTGGAACTCAGGACACGGATTTGTTCCTTCCTCTGGAATGTCGTTCTGGGGTAATTCCTTCCACAGTCAATGGAACCCCAGGCAGACTTCTATGCCTCTCCCATCAGGACCGGCATGGAGTAATCCTTCCCAAAGTCCGTCAAACACGATGAATGCCCAACATCCTCTGTCCTTTATGGGGAATCAGCCAATGATGTCTCCACAGATGAAAAACCCCTACGCTGGTCAGGGCCATGGTTTCTACCAGAACCTGGGCCAGCAGCCAAACTTTTCCTGGCAGCCTGGTGCCAGTCAAACTCTAGGACCCTTTTTCCCAGGCTATCAGCAGCAACCCAAATTACCATTCTTGGCGACGTTACACTTGCTAGATTTGACACGGTTGTTAAATGATCCTATCTGTCACAATTCGCGTTGGCCTCCTATGCCAACAAAGTTGCCTTCGGACATTCCAAAGTTTGAGGCCAAGCCTAACGAAGATCCAGGTGATCACGTGACTACTTTCCACCTTTGGTGTTCATCTAACTCACTGAAAGATGACTCCATCCAGTTGCAATTGTTTCAACGCACTCTTATTGGGAGTGTTATGAAATGGTACATAGAGCTTGATCGTTCAGGATATTCTTCTTTTGGCGAACTGGCAATGGATTTCCTTAACCATTTTCAGTTACCTGTGAGATACAACGTCAGCATAGAGTTGCTAGCCAATTTCGAGCAGACGACAGCGGACCACATCTCTGATCATATTCGAGAGTGGCGACACCGAAAGAGTCTAATCAAAGTACCAGTTCCACCAGCATTCCTGCTTGAGTGGTTCCTTAAGTCTTTAGTACCGCAATTATCCAAAGACATCGCAACTTCTGGGTTTTTCTCCGAAGAAGATGCCATCATGAGGGCTCAACAGTTTGAGCTTATCTATTCTTAGTCTGGTCTATTGTACAACATCCTACTGGATGGACCACGATCGATACTGGATAAAACCAGACAGAGAGCCGGACCACATGCCGACGATATCGTTGGTTCGGCACAAACTAAGCCCGCTGAGAAATTGACAAAGCAATTGCAACAATTATCTATACAACACTCAGCAGCCAGCCAGACTACTGCTTTGGTTGCTCCTCCTACCCAAACGTCGGATGTACACTCCGTACAGACGACTAACCCAAAGGCCACCCAACAGCCTGAAGGGAAGAAAAAACAATGCAAGAAGGGTAAGGGGGATAAGAAACCCACTGATAATGCTGGTGAGGGCACCACGGAAAAGCAGAAGGCGAGGTATCCATGCAACTTATGTGTGGAATACCACCTGATCCATCTATGTCCTCGACTTGCGGAGGCCCAAAAGTTTGTCACACAACAACAACAGGCTGTGTTGACTAATCCCTTTCAGCATGGGTAAAATTTAACTCAAGCCTCTACAAGTGCCGAAGGGGGAAGCCAAGAAAACTGCCCTCCCCCAAACAATTCCTCTTCTGCGAACGTATATATGGTTAAAAGTGATGCTTTAATAACGACTAGAGCACACGACTATAGTAAACCAAGTGCCTCTAAGAAGGGCAAAGAAGCCGAGATCCCATCTCTTCCTCTACATATCGAGAAGACGTTGGGTGAAATAATGACATGCATTCCAAAAGGTGCGCTTAAGCGAGCTTCTCATAATCCAAACGTAAGGGCCAACCAGAATTACTCTGTGGTAGAATATTTATCCCAAACTCCTTGTGCTATGTCTGCTTTGGAGGTACTCCAAAGTTGCCCCACTCAGAGAAAAACCTTGTTGACTGCTCTGGGCTCTACTGAGACTTGTAACCTGGGTACCATCATGTTAGATATGACTGACTTGAAACCTCGTCTTCCTTACCACGTCGCGTTTCAGATAGTAGTGGCTCATCCCACGAAAACTTTTACACAGAATATATTTCGCATGGTGGTCGACGAGGGCGCTTCGACTTGCATTATGTCATTAGCATGCTGGAAAGCCATTGGTCATCCTGAGTTGTCTCTGTCACCTACGCTCCTCACTGCATTCGACGGTTGTTCTTTCCACCCATATGGAATCATTCTTTCTTTCGCTGTGCAGTTAGGGGGGAAGACCGTGTGCGTCGAAGTAGAGGTAGTCGATGCCCCCATCGATTACAATCTCTTGTTAGGTCATAGTTGGACTTATGCTATGCAAGCGGTGGTCGCTACAGTTTTCCAAGTCTTATTGTTTCCACATGAAGGCCGGATAGTGACCATTGATCAGTTGTCCTTCTCTCGACCTGATCCAGCCTTGGGGGCATCCACGGTTCCCATGATAGATAATCCTCAAGCCGGTGTCGTTAACATAGGAGTTGGTTTGTGTCCATCTTTGATGGGTACCTTAGATTACCCACCTCCTCATGGCGATGTCAAGTTTATATCGACTCACCACAAGGCCGAGATTTTTCACATTTTGTCGTTCCGCACGACTTATTTTCAGGATCCGTGGATTCTTCCTTCCCCATTAGCCACGATGGATGAGACAGGGCATGCTGGCATGTCCATGCCCTTGTCGGTCGCTGAAGTAGCGTACTCTTTAGTCCAGCAAACTTCATCTACTCCTGATATGACTCCCACAGAGGAGTTGGATCCACTTCTTGAGCCTGTCTAGGCTCAGGGTTCTCCTGCTACCACCGATTCGTTAGACTTAGTATTGCCTTCTGATGAAGCTCTAATCGAAGCAATGACAAGTTCTGACAGACCTTGGGAGGATCTTCATCACAGATCATATTTCCTCCCAGAGTTAATCCGAATCGAGACCGGAGAATTCACTATCACCATGACAGGAGATCAGCCATGTCCCATTAACCTCTTAGCTACACAAGAGATTTATGCTGAGGGGAATATGGCGACTATCGCTGCCACTATACCTATCAACATCTCCCGAAACCCTAGCGTCGTGGAGAATGTCTTCTTCGGAGCGGATTTCTCCCCCGAAGAGATTCAGATTTACACGGATCTTTTCAAAGAATTCCGCGAAATTTTTGCCTGGTATTATGAGGAGATGCCTGGCATCGATCTAAGAATAGTTGAACATGAGATCACTACGTATCCTGATGCTAAGCCTATTCGATAGAAAATTCATCCAGTTAATCCTAGGAAAGTAGCAGCCATCAAAGATGAGGTTGAGAAATTTCTCAAGGCAGGGTTCATTTACCCAATTCATTTGACCCAGTGGATGTCAAACCCCGTACCGGTCGATAAAAAACAAGGCACGATTCGGGTATGTACTGATTTCCGTGATTTGAATAAGGAATGTCCAAAAGATAATTATCCAACCCCATTCATCGATCAGATCATTGATGAGTGCGCCAGTTGTGAAGCCTTTTCATTCATGGATGGTTTTTCGGGCTATAACCAAATCCAAATCAAACCTGAGGACCAACATAAAACGACATTCATTTGTCCGTGGGGTACATTCGCCTATCGTAATATGCCTTTTAGTCTCAAGAATGCTGGAGCCACTTTCCAGTGGGCCATGTCTTTTGCGTTTCATGACCTCAAACATATAGTCGAGGCCTATCTAGATGATTTAGCATCACGCTCCTGCAAGCGAAATGATCATCCTATGCACCTCCGACTAATCTTCGAACGATGTCGCTACTTCAAGATTCGCTTGAATCCCAACAAGTGCAACTTTTGTGTTACGTCAGGATGTTTGTTAGGTTTCATTGTTTCAACAACAGGGATCATGGTAGATCCTCTTAAGGTGGAGGCAATAGTCCAGTTGCCCCCCCCACGCACAATCTTGCAACTACAGAGTCTTCAAGGCAAGGCGAACTTCTTACGACGCTTCATCGCCAACTATGCCGAAATCACCAAGGGATTTATGTGTTTACTGAAGAAATATGTTCCCTTTTTCTGGGACGAAGCCGCTCAACGCTCTTTCAACGCATTAAAACACGCTCTTACAACCGCACCTCTGTTATGACCACTGAATTATAACAAGGATTTCCTATTATATCTGGTCACCGTAGAGTCAACCATAGGCATGGTTTTAGTTCAGGAAGATGATTCATTTTGTGAATACGTGATCTATTACCTGAGCCGAGGCCTCGTAGGACCGGAACTGAATTATACCCATCTAGAAAAACTTGCGTTGGCAGTAGTTCATGCTGTTCAATGGTTCCGTCACTATGTTCTGTTTCGAAAGACCACCGTCGTTGCCGTCATGAATCCATTCCAGTACATGTTGACACGACGAGTTATCGGCGGAAAAATCAGTAGATGGATGGTCGTCCTCCAAGAATTTGACTTAGACTTCGTTTCAGCAAAGTCCAAAAAGTCATTGGTCTTCGCAGAACTTATTTTGAAACTTTCGGTTGAGTCAGGTGACGTTGTGCCTGAGGAATCGTCTATCTGAGGGGATATGTTTTTGATCGAATCGTCAGACCCCTGGTACGGAGATATACTGATCTATCTCCAGACTTTGAAGTGCCCCACCTCTTCTTCTCGTGATGAACGTCGGCGGATACTCCATCAGGCCAAGAACTATCTCATACTCAATGATACGTTGTATCGGAGAGGCGTAGACTATATCTTGTGTCGATGTCTCACTCATGAGGAGGCCTTCATAGTGCTCAATGATTGTCATACATGAGCTTGTGACGGTCACTTATCTGGGTTGGCAACAACCCAAAATATTTTACGAGCAGGTTACTTCTGGCCCACACTTATGAAAGATTGTATCGAATCGGTCAAGAAGTTCCATCCATGCCAAATCTTCTCACAGAAGATGAGGGCACATCTAGCTCCTATGTTTCCTGTCATCACAGTTGGTCCCTTCACCAAGTAGGGGATTGATTACACTACATGCAACCCCCTGTCAGCAAGGGGGCACCGCTATATCATCGTAGTCGTCGACTACTTCATTAAGTGGGTCGAAGCTATGCCAACATTTAAAGATGATGATGAGACTGCGACTCTCTTCTTATTTAACCAGATTATAGCACGGTTCGGTGTCCCGAGAGAGATTGGCACTGACCATGGCAGCCATTTTCAGAACCAAATGATGTCCGAGTTAACATCAACGCTTGGGTTACGGCAAGAACATTCCTCACCTTACTATCCCCAAGCCAATGGGTAGGTGGAAGCTGTTAACACAACTCTCAAGACGATGCTACAACGAACTATCAACTCAGCCAAGTCAAATTGGAATTTGATGTTATACTCGACATTATGGGCTTACCGAACCTCAGTTAAGACTGCAACCGGTTTCTCACCTTTCCAACTCGTTTACGGGCTGGAGGCAGTCTTTCCCATCGAATGTCAACTTCCATCTCTAAAATTGACAGTACAGTTATTGCCAGACACTTCTCCACTTGAAGAACGGTTAGTACACCTTGAGCAGCTTGATGAACAGCTTCGCGATGCAGCCCTATCCAACAAAGCTCATAAACATAAGGTCAAGTGTCAGTATGATAGGTTCGTTCGTCCTCGGGTTTTCTCTGAAGGCGACCTTGTCCTGGTTTACGACCAAGATAAGGACCCCCTGGGGGCAGGAAAGTTTAAACCTATGTGGTTCGGACCCTTCATCATTAAAGAGGTTTTAAAAAAGGGTGCTTATCGTCTGGTCGATTTTGAAGGGAATGCTTTGGCGGAGCCTAGAAATGGGCTCTACCTCAAGAAGTATTACTCATAGCATGGTCACTATGGGTAACTTTTTCTAACATATGTATAGTCTTTTGCACTATTACTTTTTTACGTTTCTTTTGGGAAAAACATATTATGGATGTGTCATTGATGTTATCTTTCGTCAATATGGCAGATGTCAAGTGAGTCCGAGGTGTTCGTTGGATTTGCGGATGGTGCTAGTAGACACACGCGGAGGCTTGCCTCCGCAGCTTGGGTAATATTTACACCACAGGGTCAGTTGTTATCTTCCGGAGGGGTATGCTTAGGTGACACCACAAATAATGTTGTTGAGTATAGTGCAGTTATTGAGTTACTTCGTGACGCTTTGTCATGGGGTGTCTCTCGTCTCCGGGTCTATCTAGACGCTCAACTGGTTGTGTCGCAGCTAAACAGAATATACCGAGTCCACGATCTGAATTTACACCAACGATTCCTTAGGGTACGTCTCTTGGAACACAACTTTGATTATATTACATATTTTCATGTTCCTAGGAGTTTAAATCAAATCACAGATACTCTAGCTAATCACATTTTAGATTGGCATCTTGCTCACACATAAAAAGATCATGATCATACACATGTAAATACATTTTTGTACACATAATCCATAAGACACAAAAAAGAAATAAAAAACCATATATAAACATGATAAAATCCTTAGAGTACATAGATGGGCGCAAGCGCCTCACAAGTGGGAACCATAATGAGTCACCGGGCTTATGCCCTCAAAAAATATATACAATCAGGTGCTAATGGCACATAAAAAGTTTACAAGTCTTCTCAGGGCCTGTGGGCCCTGTTATAATCATGTACAGCCTGGGCTAAACGCCTAAACAATCGGACCCATGTCCGAGGTGTCCCCACAACATGAGTCTGCATAGAGGGTGGCAAGTCCTCTATCTCTGCCATGGGAACTGTGCGAGTGAGTGCAGTGAAGTTCCGCTCAACCCGCCTAAGAACCCTCTCGGCCTCCCCTACTGGGAGGTTCCCTGCCACTGCTACTCCCCCGGCGACGACAACTGCAGCCTCTGGCCATGGGAAACGCTTGTTCCGAGCATAATCAACAGGTCACACAGGTCCCACATCTGCACGCAATACAATGTTCACCCATCAAAAACTCTGTTACACAAAAACATGCTATATATCTCAAAAAGACATAAAAATTACATATGAAAACAAACAAAAAAAAACAATAGAAAGGTGGAGACTTACCCATCTCCCCTCGCTCCTCACCAGGAGGCACTGGTATCGCTGGATCTCTGAAAAAATCGATCCCTGCATATGGGTAATCCTCGATAGTTGGGATCTGTCGCGACAACCACGCAAAAAAGTCGTCATTGAAGGCCTCTGTAGTCCTTCCACCACTTTGTCGCAGCAACAAGGCTGCCCATATGCACACTGCGGGGAAAGTCGCCAGATGTCCTCATACTGTCATCCGAGGACTGAAACATGGAACTCTCTCAAAGAATAACGAACACAGGATGGTCCCAAACCCGAAGTTCCTGTGTGTCCACTGTCTGCAAGTTGTCAGCTGACCTGTCATGCTTGCTAGTAATGTGGTACTCCAGTCAAAAATTTGTGCATTCATGCACAAAATTGCACAGTTCATCTGTGTGCGTGAAGCCTGGTGCACGGCCGCAGAGCCGTTAATCCACATGATGAGTGATAAAATGGTCTGGAGGGCGAGGCTGGTAATCCTACTCACGGGAACTGAAGAAGATCTCTGATCGGTCCCAGCCTCACAGTACTCCTCTATCAATTCCGAGACTTTGCTCGGCCCCGCAGGAAAAGTATGGAAGTTGACAGGTTCCCCTCTCCTCGAGAGGCCCGTCAAAAAGTAGATATCCTCGGTGGTGGGCACCAAGGATTGCCCCTCTATCATAAAGGCCTCTGCATCTGGGTGCCAATAATCAACCAAGGCATTCAGTAGCCTGGGTTGAGCGCACATAAATGGACACAGGAAAATTTTTACTAAGCCACACTATGTCAGCACGACCATCACATTCGGATCTGCAGCCACTTCCTCATTGGTGGCCTCGTGCTCCCTCTCTCTCCACTGGACATACATCCTGCCAAAACCACAAGGCAAAAACAGAGGGGTTAGATCTTGATGCAATCAAAATTCCCTCGCGCGGGGGGCACCCGCGGGCTGTTGAGGTGACAGTCGCGAGTACCCGCGCGCAGTTTTGGCTCTACGCATAGGTACCTGTGGGCTATCCCTGGATAGCCCGCGTTTTCCTAGGGCCGACCTCTTGGAGGTCGACGACCGCCCCCAAAACTAACTCAAATTCAATAAATGAAGTATTGAAATGCAAGATAGGGGAGTTTGTACTTACTTGGTCCAAGCAGAAGTCTGTTTCGTCCACTGTAGCTCCCAGAATCACGATCTTTGGCAAAGGGGGTCTTTTGGCTCCAGAGTCAATTTCCAAATCAGCAATTGTGATAATGAGCTGCCAGCTTCTATTTATAGACTTTTTGGCCTCTTTTTGTCACTTTTTTGGGCCCCTTTATCAATTTATTTATACCAGAAACCATTTTGAGTGGTTCAGGAGTTATATGGGAAGGATTTGATCAGGTATTGGAACATTTTTCATTGAGTTTCAAAGAATAAAAAAAAATATCTACTGACGGTCCATAATTTTTTTTTTTCAAATGTCAACTTGAACATATAGGGTAGGATTTTGTCCCGACTATTGCATCTCGTTGCCTTTTGTTCTTATGAAATAGAATGGATCCCATCTGGTTGTGGTGCGAAACCATCATATCTTCTCTAGAAGTGTCGCAACTTGGTGGTAGAGCTTACCAAAACATGGATGCCCTAGGTAGGTCCTGGTTGCATTATGGTGTCCATGCCATTTCTAAACAACATTGTAGGCTCGGGAGTCCGTATAGTCTTTCCCGGATACGAGTTTGAGCCTCATTCGCATGGGTCTTTTTCTCTCTTTGTATTACCCTCCGGACTCCCAAAACATAACGGGTCTCCTTTTAAGCCCTTTTCAGACCCTCTAAACATGAAAAGATTGCCGAGAGATCTTGTGACCCTTCATGCTCGTTAAACTGAAATTTGAAGTCACGTCTATCCAGCGGTAGTTTACCCCTTTTTCGGTCCAGATGGTCAACTGTACGAACAAAGGAATACTCTATTGAATGTCCATTCTCTAGAAGAGTATCTTGAGGTATAATTTTATTCCTTTTTCGGGCCTGAGGGACTAAATTTACGAAAAAGAAACCCCCCCGGAGTCCATAGTTAAGCTCTTTTCAGACTCCCTAAAATTGAAAAGATCGTCGAGTGACCTTATTCTTTCACACTCGTTAAAATGGTCCAGAAGAATATTCCTGACAGAGTCCATAGTTAAGATTTTTTCAGACTCCTTAAAAGTGAAAAAATAGTTGAGTGATCTTGTCCTTTTCACACTCGTTAAAATGGTTTTGAATTGACGTCTAGTTGGTGCTAGTTTACCCCTTTTTCGAACCACCTAGACTATTGTCCGAAAAGGTACCCCAACAGAGTTTCCGTTTATGCTTTTTCAGACTCTCTAAATATGAAAAATCAACGAGATTCCCTTCTCTGGGCTCGTTAAACTTACATCGAAGGACGTTACCATTGTGTGTTCTATCAACCGCATTTGCATCCTTTACCCCTCAGCCTAGTAACAGTTTGCCTTTGCGTCTTAACACCTTTGGCCACTGGAGGATTTTTCCCGAGTATCAT
>ML779020.1:288456-330820 GCA_009831015.1 Picea engelmannii | reverse complement strand
ATAGCCGCAATACATTTCCCTCATAAAAGAGGGTTGCCTTCTAGGGAAAAAAACCCTAACATAATCTCTACCATTAGATCTGCGACCTTATAATGAACGGTCCAGATTTACAATGACATTACAATATACTTTTACAAGGCAATTTTTTCTTCGGGTGCTTCGCCCCCGAACCCCCACTGGGGGCCCGCTTGCCCCCAGACCCCCCATCCGGGGGGATAGGCCCCCCGGACCCCGCAGAGGGGGTACCCCCCCTCTGCACTCCCCCGTGTGGAAGAGTGTACATACTTCTGGGGTGTAAATACTTCATGGGGTATAAACACGGCTGAAAGAAAGGACCTATGAATCAGGAAGATAATCAGGCTCCACAACCAACACTCTATAGTTTTGTGTCCTAAAAACAACACCCAGAGTTCCGTACTATACAAATTGACAATCGGACTTGCGGGCTCACTGACTAAAACAATGACTCGGATTCCTGCCATATATAAAATTGGCAGATGAAGCATACAACCAAGAACCAAGTAAACTCCCAGATCATATTCCTAGTTGCTTTTTTCTATGCCCACCACCTTTGCACTTCTTTCCAAATATATATCTTGGCAGGAAATGGGATATCTATTACAGATGTGAATATATTGGCCCTTCTTTTCCGTCTTTTATACTTATCCAAATCCCTGTTTCTCTTTTCCCTGAAATTTATCTTTCTCGTCACTTATTTATGCAAGAGCATCGTAAGCAAGCCAACAAAGCAAGTGCAAAGGCAAGGACAACTGGAATTTCACCAACACATATTTTGAGACATTTTGAATTTGAATGAAGGAACATTAATGTAATAGTTAGGAGAGCGTATTTGCATTTATGTTTTGGAGATTGTAAACAAATCTTGAGCGTTGCTCTCATCTGTCGGATATGGAGGCATTTAATTGTAATGAACGTAAATTAGGTAGCTTTAATTCCGATTAGATAGCTAGAGTTGAAATAGGGATAACTCTAGAAATATCCCTCGTAGGCATTGTATTGTAATCAATAATTCTCATTGTAAGCTGGAGAGATGTAGAGAGCAAGAACAAAGAGAAGAAAATATATTGTAGGATTGTATAAGAAGATAGTTGTTTCTATTGAACCCGTGTACAGGAGCACTGGAATTAATATAACAATGCTTTGATTTCATTTCATGGTGTTGTGGTGGTTGTTGTTTACATCTTTTTTAATGGTATGTTTACATTTTTACTTATGTTCTCTGTTATGCATTTGTGATACAGGTGAGAAGAAAATACATGTTCATAAGGGAACAAATGAAGGCTGTCAAAACTGAAGATGATGACCATGACTACTACTGAGCCATGAAAACCCTGTGATAAGTCATGATCGCTTAAAATAAAATTGTGTTGAGGTAACCGCAGCCGGAAGGACGCCTCGATTGTAAGACTCGATAGAGCCTCTAAAATTCTTCCTATGCGAGAAAACCTCGGCAGGGAAATATGGATTGCCCGAGGGACTGTATAACAATGAAGGGGATGCTTGAGCCTGGGCTTGGAGGGTGAGTTACCACAAGGAAGAGGAGACCTTAATAATTTTTGAAACGATTGGGGTAATGCACGTAGTGGGTAGTTTCCCGTGTGGGAAGAAAAACCTTGGAAAGAAAGATGAAAATTATGATGGCTCTTGTGAGATATTGAATTGGAATTTTGCATCCTATAGGTACGTCAAGGAGGACGATGAGCATGGATATCCAAATTTCCATGCGGATGCCAATCCACGAACTGCACAGATAAGTATTGTGCTAAGAATACGACATTTCCTTTTCCTTTTGCAATTTGAGCATTTGTAAGATGTTTTTGCACAAAAATGTGAATTAATGTGTTTGTTGTCGAGGAATTATTGAAGGAAGATGATGAAGATCAAGACTTCTGAAGTGGCCGAATAAGAAAGGCATGACATGTGTTTTGAGAAAGAACACCGAGGACGGTGTTCCTTTAAGGGGGAGGGAATTGTAACACCATGTTTCCCCCAAATTTGTAATTAATCCTAATATAGGAATTACCATGCCAAAGCATGATGAAAATGTGAATGTATGATGTGAATGGACCTTATGAAAAAGGTCGATAAATGTAAATAACATTATGAATTTATTGCAGGACTGCTGATGAGGGGATGTGCAGAAAAGAGACCACAATGGCGGTGGAAGGCACCTGAAAAGGTGGCGTTAACTTCCACCTTGAATGAATACCGTATTTGGACTCCATTGGCCCGGAGAACCAAAAGCGGCTCGCTGGCCCACAAATTTAATGTCTCGCAGGCTGGTAGGCGGGCGGCTTGATGAGGGATGGGATGGTGAACCACCCATCCGTAGAGCCGTCAGGCCTTATCGACGCGAGGGTAATCGTGCCACACGCAACCTCGCGAGAGGATAAGGCGTATGGCAGAAGCGATGGAAGGGGGACACGAGGGGAACTCTGGAATTATGCAGAGTGAGTGATAGCAGAGAGGAAGGATTGCAACCTTCGCTCCTGGTCACTGGCAGACAGAGAGACGCAGTCTCAGAGCATCGTGGTCTCAGCTCGGGGGCGTCTAGTGGTAAATCCGTTGGGAGTCACTATGCCTACGGTTGGGTGGAAACGAGCACCCCTCTCAGTAATCGCACCCTCTTCTAGTGTTATATCTGATAAGTGTTTCATATATATTGCATCTTGAAATTCATAGACTGGTATATGTATATATATGCTCATAGAACTGTGAAATTGTGAATGATTTCAGTGTTAGAATGTCAATGCAGTGTTTGATGAGAATGAATAGATATATGCTTGTAATAGAAGAAACCATGCATGATTTATGTTGATAAACGGATTTGATTATGCATGAGCTGAACCGAGTCAGACTTCCTGTCCATCCTCGGAAGTTGGTTTCCCTTTGTCTGTTTCCAAGAATGCCCTGGATTAGATCTCTTCACAGAAATTTCCTTCTTAGAAAGGATCACCAAGAACCCAGAAAATAAAAAGAATTGAACGTGCAAGTCTTAATAACCCTGTACGAAGAGGAATGACCCTCTTAAGGTTCCGAGGTAGAAGTGTAGGGATATGTGACAAATCGACGACTGAGATTTCGTCTGGTGACCCATAGCCATTCACGACCATTAGATTGACGGAAGCAACGAGGGAATTACATATCTTGCCCCTTTTTCCCTCCATCCTCGTGAGCAACGAGGAAATCAGGATCGTAGATCCCAAGACCCAGGAGAACATTTAGACCATGGATCTCTCCACATCCACGAAGTAGTGGAAGAGTGCGCGTGGTGGGATAGATCGGAATCCGTCAGATCTTGAACAGATACCCGTCAGTCGTTATATAGGGTTAAGATGCCCGGAGCTTAGTCTCTGGAGTGTGCGCAAAAGAACAGATCTAGGCTGTCAGATCTGGGAATTTTACCCGACAGTCGTCAGATTTGGCAGGAGTTACACCAGGGTTAATCCCTAGTGAACAGAGGAGAGTCCCTAAAAATTCATCGGGATATTGAAGCTATCGGGAATTTCGGAAGTGAAGAAATCTTGTCGCTTGGAATCGCGATCTGCGATATCCTGACAAGATCAGAGTCGTCCATTAGTGAGACATGTTTCAAGGGATTCCAAGGAGTCGAAAATCGGAGCATCATGGATTTCGAAGGAATCCCTTGCAATTTGGAATCGCGATACGCGAAATCCCGACAGGAGAGTTGTGTGGGCCACAGTTGGAGCTAGTGGAGGACAGGTGTCAGGAATCTGGCGAGAGTCAGAAAATTGGGGAATTGGAATTTCTAAGGTCGAAGGAAACGGGACATCAAAAGTCTCAAAATCCCGACAAGGATCTGGACCATCCGTTGGCAGAGGGCACGTGACGGAGATCAAGCGCCATCGGCGTTTGGCGCATCAGGAAATCGACATTTCCAGGGACAAGAGAACGGGGAAGTCCCAGGTGAAAACCCCGACATAATCCGAGCCGTCCGTTCAGAGGGACAAGTGTCAAAGATCTAACGAGAGTCGAAAAATTAGGAAATCATCATTCCTGAGGTCGAGGGAATCGGGACGCTATAAGTCACGAACCCCGAGAGATCATCTTGACCATCCATCCATTTAGGACGCGTGTCGGAGAGATGGAGCCATCGGAATATCTGCAATCGGGAAATCGGGATTTCTGAGGTCGAAAGAACCGGGACATCGAAAGTCTCAAAATCTCGGAGGAATTGAGACTGTCCACTCGAGGATACACGTGGCAGAGATCGGAGCCATCGAGGAAGGCCCAACAAGGAAGCCGTCTATCGGCGTTTGGGTCATCGAGAAATCGAGGATCCCGGTGACAAGAGGTTTGTGCACTTTGAAAATGAGAAATGCGATACTCCGATTATTGGGGGAAAGTTGTGAGTGTATCCAGAGCAGTGGAAGCCCCCTTGAGTGGGAACCAGCTGTCGGCACTACGGATAAGGAGATCAGGAGCCATTGATCTCAGTGACTGCTCACTGCTATTGATTTTGGTTACGGAGGAAGGGCTTCCCGGTGACGTCAAATCGGGAATCTGTGCATCGGGAAATTGGGGATTTCGCTGATAAGAGGTTTGGTGCATTTCGACATGTGAAACCCCGAACTCTGATAAGAGGTAAGACCGTGGTCATAGTTGAATGGTCATATGGTTCGAGGCCTATAGTCAGGAGGGATAACGCTAAAAGGGAGCGTCGGGAATCAGGGGCTCATGGATCCAAAGTGCATATGCACTTCAATATTAGAAAGCCTGAAACCCCGACGAAAGGAAAAGCCATAAGGCTGAGGTCTTGGGTACATAGTCGTTTGGACTAGGAGCCTATCTAGGGAGGGGCTAAGGCCAAAAAGGAGTTCATCGACCATCCGGAATTACAGAGTACAAGAACCCTTGACTATGGGAAAGATGAAACCGCGATAACCTGAAATTAGGATCAGGGAATACTACGGTCTAGGTGAAGGAAGCCATATAGGTGAATGAAAGACCCGTGGACCGGGTTTGGCATTTTGCGGCTACAAGCTTCGGGGATTCTCATTGTTGAGAACTAAACGGAAAAAAAAAAATTGATTTGGGTAGTGGGTATGTTACAATATGACAATACATGTTCTTTATCCTCTACACAGACTGGTGTGCCCACGATACAATCTGTCTTGTACTTGAGATATGATATGTACAAAAAAGATTTTGCAAAATTATATTTCCATGTCTGGAAGCATATCTGGGTAGTTTTCCACGGAAAACCAAAATCTTGTATTGTGGGAAAATCAGTCTATGTAGAGGATAAGTAACTTGTATTTCCATGGGTGGAAGCATATCTGGATACTTTGCCACAGAAAACCAAAAAATCCTTTAGCTACGACCATGCAATTTCGTAATATTTTGTGGCTTGTAATATATTTTGGGTAGGGAAAAAAATTACATATTTATAGCTATGGATGGAGAAGTGCAAAGGTTCATGTTTATGCCTATCTTTTAGACTATTCGTTCAGTCTTTTTTACTGTATGTACATATTACTTGTTCTCCAGTGCATACCAACTTCCATTCATGTTCATTGTATTTTGTGTGTTCCCACATTCAAACAAACACAATAGCTGAAGAAAATGACGGAGTCTTGGCTACATCTGTTGAAGAGGAGATAGAAAGGTACATGGTTGTACTGTTATTTCATATTCTGTTGTTTTGTATTTCATTTCATGTCTGTAATTTGTTCACCTAGTTTATTGTGTGTAGATGTTGCGTACCTTCCTACATAATAACTTATCTTCACTACATGTCTTCCTGCATACTAACCTACTTCATGTCCATTGTATTTTTCATGCATTGCTACATTTAAACAAACATAATGGATGGAGAGGACGATGGACTCTTTGGCAGGAGTGTAGATGAGGAATTATAGAGGTGGATACCTGTACTCTTATTTCATATTCCAGTGTTCATTTTTTCATTTACCGTCTGTATATTTGTTGTGCTTGTTCTGTTGCTTTGCACCTTTTTTTGTGTTCTTTTCGTCCTTCAAATATAATATCTTTCTGTGTATTCTCATGTGAATCGTATTCTGATTGTTGTTACATTGAAATAAATATAATTGTTTCTCTTTCTCTTACATGTTTGTATTCATACTAACTTGCCTTCATGTCCATCTCATATTCGGCATTGCTACCTTGGAAGAAATAAGTTGGTTGGACAAGAAGATGAATTTGTATGTGCAGCAACAGAGGGTTCTGTGGTACAATCTTCGAAAAGGTATACCAAGTATGTTGGTAAATTAAATATACAAACTGGGTGGGGGCATATAATATTAGACTAGAAAACGATGACTTGGCAACAATGGTCCTTTCTTCCCTCCCTATTTATACCTTTTCCGTTTTCTATTATCCCTTTTGTTTTCTAATTGAACTTCTTAGTGGTATTTCCGAAAATGCCTTGGTGCACCAGTTGGCAAACTAACAGTTTCACATGTATGGTCACACTTCTACCCTATTCCATACTTACCCACTTTGTCGATTGTGGGTGTCGGGCTAGCGGGTTCAAGATTTATCCCCTGGATTTCGAGGTCCGCGATATACAGATTGGACGTGGTGCCTTGCCCTCATGCCCTATTTATTGTTACACATTTTTCAAGTCAAAAAATCAGAGGCATACAATTTTATGCTCGGGTCCTCATGTTTCCTTAGTATATTCCTTAACACCCTATTTCGTATTCCACCTCCTTCCACCCTGCATGTGACATTAAGAACTATTATGGACAGTGTACAATGCATATGCTTGTTTAGTCCTTCTAATGTTCATCTACACATTCTTGCATCAGAAAAAGTTGGACTAGTGACATGGCCATGAGCAGTCAGTCATCCCAGACATCAGCAGATCGACAAGGCCAAAGGTAAAGATGCATACACTCTACTCCTAGTATGTTTACCAAACAAATATCCTTGACTATTTATTCATATATGGCATGGTGAATATGTTGATGTGATTTACAATACATGGTTTGCAGTTCACATGAAGTATCAAAAAGTACAAGCGAGACGACGAACATAGCACAGGTTCCACAGACTAAGAGGTGTGGTTGCAAAAATCTGGCTCCATATTTCATCGAAGCTATGTGTGTACTTGTAGATTTATGCCAGTGAAATAAGAATACAAAAAAAAAAAATGCACACTACCATTCACTTTAGTTTTCTTCTTCAAAAGTTGTCACCAGGTCTAGAATTGTAACACCCAAAGTACTATCAATAGAGGGATTGAACAACAGCCGAACTGGACAAGTGTTCGTCGGGGACATAATGGTTGTCTATAACACCTACCTGGAAAAGGAAAACAAAACTAGATCCATTATGTGTGCTGACATGAAAAACAAGGAGGCCATGATGGTAGTCACACTGACTATTCCTACACAACTTGTCCAGAAACATGCAGAAAATATATTGTTGGGTGATGGGATATCCATTACAAATTTTAATATATTGCCCAAAACAGTATATGACCGTGGTGATTGTGATCGGATTATTTTGCTCAATGAAACAAGTATTGTGGAAAAAATTCCCGTTGTTTGTTCAGAATATTGTTTCGTCCCGGATGCGACTATCATCCAGCTTGCACAGAGTAGTGATATTTACCCAATTAGAACCATTGGTGCAACTGTCAAACTGGCGAGAAAACTTGGCTCGCAACACATTCTCCATATAAAGGATGGAGATTCGGAAAATGACAAGGAAATGATACCACTTCCCATATCTAGTTTTGTCCTTTACTTTCGCATGCACATGTATCTCGGGTAAGTTACAAAAATATTGCACTGTTTCATGTTGCAACTGCAATTGTTCGATACCTATTCAAATTGTTTTTCATCAATGGAACAACAATTGCATAAAGGGAAATTTCCACTTACGCTCTTCAAAAATATAACAAAGAAAAGGGACATTAAAGAAAGGATATTTTGCACAACCCAAGAAACGTTTGTAATAGAGTTGCGAGAAGACATAGTACAGGATTTCAAGAAACTAGCTAGCTCTACAATTGTTGTGCATATACATCCACAGAATCATCCTCACTTTGCTTATACAAATAGACTTCACCAAATTTATGCGGTTTGTTTTATTTTATTTTATTTTTTTTAGGGGGGGGGTGTGCAATTGTGTATTATATTGTTCAATGTATTAATTCCTATGCTCGTGTTTTCCAGGTTGAAGGTGTTTTGGTTGCAGTGAATGCGTACTCGACCCCCTTTGAGCCTATATGTGCGAAATGCAACTCTCCTGCTTCTGTTTCCGCTTTGATAAGTGATGATACGATTGATTGTCTGCAATGCGATGAAAAATGTCCATATATATATGGACATTGCGTCAATGCTTCTATCTAAACCATGGGCAACACAACCTTGCATTGTACAATTAGGCAACCTCTATTACAAAATGTGCTTCCTAGGTTGGCAGAATTGTCGTATGAAACATATCTATAGAAAAAGGCAAGCAGTGTCTACATGCTAAGCAACTTTCAGATACACAAAAAAATTACCTTAAATGAGGACAATGCAATTTTGCATATCGGCTGAAGAAGGAAAAAAAAAAAAAAAAAAGCATATCAAACTTTGGCAGGAAACAAAAATATCTCATGTGTCTCTGTAATATTTCTTCAACACCTAGATGAATGTTTGTCGGATTGCACATAAGTCCAAAAGTGGGAAGCATGGCAGAAAACCCCATATATCCCATGGCCCCAATTATTTTCTCCTGGGAACACATACCAAATGTAAGAGAAAACGAATGTCGCGACATCTTTTTTTTGTATATCAAATTGTTTGATGCAAAGGTTGATGTGTGCTGCTCTATGGAACCTTGTGGGAACTTTCTTGAGGCCTTTTTAGAGTTTAATTGGTTCTTGGTTGTATGCTTCATCTGTCAATTTGTACATTGTGGAAATCTGAGTGTTGTTTGGAGGACACAGAACAATAGAATTGCAAATTTTTAGACAACTAGCCCGCAAATCCGCATGTCAATTTGTATGGCGTTGTGACGCAAATGTATTATGTCGCTTGTTTTAGCATTTTTCCTTGACCGGTGAACTAAGTAAAATTAATCTCCTGGAATAATTTGAAATCAAAAAATATATATTGTGAGAAGTCCAATTGTGCTATCATATCAACAAGAGGCCCTTAAAATTCAAATTGGTTATTGTTATGCTTGTGGTGATAGAATTTAAAAAAACTTTGTTTTGTTTCCTTCATTTTTTTTAAATAAGTGATTTAACATCCTTTGATAATTTTATGTAATTAATATGTACAATATCAATATTTAATATTAATAATTTAGTATTTGAAAATAATGTTTTTAGATAATGTTAGATAGGATGACCATCCGTAAACAATTACAATCTTGAGCCCACCAGTCCTGGAGTCCGTCTGTCAATTTGTATATCGTGGAACTCCGAGTGTTGTTTGGAGGACACGAGACAATAGAAATGCAATGGTGAGCCAAGAAGTACGCAAGTTCTCCTGTCAATTTGTATATCATGGAAATTTGGGTGCTATTTGTAGGACACAGAACAATAGAGGCCCAATTTTGAGCCCGCCATCCCGAGAACCCATGATCCAAAAAGTGGCTAAGTATGGAATGAGGGATCCATATGTACATATTTAGTATGTATTACTTGTTTCTCAGAAAATTTCTAGGTGCAGAAGTTGGCAGATACACATGTTCAGATTTCCACTTACTTTTATATCACCAACCCGATAGACCGCTTCCCCGTTTCAAATTGTACAAACCTTTTGGATCGCGATTTTCCAAAGACGCAGTTTTTTTCTTTTAAATAAGATATTTAACATCCTTTAATAATTTTATGTAATTACATTGTAAAATATTAGTACTTAATATTAATAATTTAGTATTGAAAATAATGTTTTTAGATAATGTTAGATAGTTGATAGGGATCACCATCCATAACCAATGGCAATCTTGAGCTCGCCAGCCCTGGAGTCCGTCTGTCAATTTGTATATCATGGAACTCTGAGTGTTTCTTGGAGGACATAGAACAATATAAGTACAATGTTGAGCTAGTCATCCCGCAAGTCCGCCTGCCAATTTGTATATCGCGAAACTCTGGGTGCTATTTGTAGGATACAGAGCAGTAGAGGCCTAATTTTGAGCCCACCAACCTGAGAACCCACGATACAAAAAGTGGCTAAGTATGGAATGTGGGATCCATAAATGTTCTATAAAATCTCATGTCCATACTTTATAAGCATACATATGTAGTATGTATTACTCGTTTTTCGAAAAATTTCTAGGTGCGGAAGTTGGTGGATTCACGTCTTCAAACTTCACTTACTTTTATATCACCAGCTCGACCGAACGCTTCCCCATTTCATATTGTAAGTAACGAATATAAACTCTGCGAAGTCCAGTTGTGCTATTGTATCAACACGAGGCCCTTAAAATTCAAATTGGTCTTGCGATGATAGAATTAATATCATTTTTTTAAATAAGAGATTTAACATCTTTTAATAATTTTATGTAATTAAATTTTACAATATCAATATTTAATATTAATAATTTCGTATTTGAAAATAATGTTTTTAGATAATGTTAGATAGTTGATAGGGATGACCATCCCTAAACAATCGCAATCTTGAGCCCGCTAGTCCTAGAGTCTGTCTGTCAATTTGTATATCGTGGAACTCCAACTGCTATTTGGAGGACACATAACAATAGAAGTGCAATATTGAGCCAGGCAGCCCGCAGGTCCGCTTGTCAATTTGTAAATCGCAAAAATTTGGGTGCTATTTGTAAGGGACGAAACAATAGAGGCCCAATTTTGAGCCCACCAACCCGAGAAACCACGATCCAAAAAGTGGCTAAGTATGGAATGAGGCATTCGTACATGCTCTATAAAATCTCATGTCCATACTTTATACAAGTACATATTTAGTATATATTACCGACCGCTGAATTGCCCCATTGTGCTCTCTTCCATTTTACACGTTTTGCAGTAAAAAATTTCGATACATAAAATTTGATTGTGGGACACTCCCTTCTCCTGAGTATCCCTCGTAACCCTATTTTGAATCCCGTTCGACCACTTTTCAGACCTTTCCATTCATTCCTTTCTCTCCCTCGTCTCCCCGACCTTGGCACTTGTCTATAATAAAGAAATGTTTATATATATATAGTAAAATTTTCACTGAAAACTTTTGAGACATACAATTTGACTGTCAGGTCGTCACGTCTCCTATGGAACTATTGTCACCCCATTTTGAAGTGTGTCTGTCCTCTTTCCATACTTCGCCATTTCTTCAAATTTCTTCCACGGATCGTCGGGTTGGAGGGTTCAAGAAATACCCAATTCCTAATCGTTGTTTCGTGTGCCTGCGCCCTTTTGCAATTATTAGCAAACATTACTGCTACACTGAGATTTGAGGAAATCTCCCATCAATACGCATAAAACCAAAATTTTTGGATGGTTATATTATCCCTTCCGAGTGTTAATTTCAAACATCATGGAATGTCGGTTGCACATCGTCGGGTTGGTCCTTTCACGATATCTTCAATCTTCGATTCCAAAAACAAGTCTGACCCACTATTTCCCATCGTCATACTTGGCCACTTTCCCATAACTCTTCAAATATACAAACCAATCGCTGAACTGCCCCATCATGCTCTCTTCCGTTTTACACATTTTGCAGTAAAAAATTCCGATACATAAAATTTGACCGTGGAACACTCGCCTCTCCTAAGTATCTCCCGTAACCCTATTTTGAATCCCGTCCAACCATTTTTCATACCTTTCCATTCATTCCTTTCTCTCTCGCGTCTCTATGACATTCGCACTTGTCTAGAATAAAAAACAAAAAAAATGTTTTAATATATATATATATATATATATATATATATATATATATNTATACATATCTTGTTTCTAAATATGCAATTACTGACATTTAATTCTAACATCTCATCATGCAAGAACTGTATATATTGTCATTGATGGGCGAAAGGATCGAGGAAATATCCTATTAATACGAATTAAACCAAGATTTGCAAGGGGTTAAAATATCCCTTCTGAGTGTTGATTTCAAAATCATGAAATTCCGTTCGCACGTCGTCGGCTTGGCACATTCACGAAACCTCCAATCCTTAATTTCTCTTTGTCGTACCCACCACCTTCACATTTCTAAATATGCAATAAGCAATCTTTACTGCTAACACTTCATCATGCACCACCCATAGATATTCTCATTAATTAGCGAAAGGCTCGAGGAGCTTTCCCATTCATAAGCATTTAACCAAGATTTTGTGGAGAGTTACATTATCAGCTCAACCTGTTCATTTCAACCATCGTCTGGATAAAACCAATGTTCTCATAAACCTATGGCATCAACTCGAAAACAATTCTATGGAGATACAATGAAAATCTTCAGGCGCGAGGACCAGAACTTCCAGTGGTCCAGGGCATATTCTTATTACTCAACCGTTGTCTCCCAAAACCAACTAATTTGGAACTCTAGGATTGCTTGTGCAGGCTATGTCTCTGAATTTTTTGACTGTAAGGATCTGGTCTCTTGGTGTGCCGATAAATTTATTTCAAACAAAATAATTATTCCACTGCGAGACCGCTCTTCTGTTTCTTTGTCACCTCAGGTCTTCCACCAGATGTTAAGATTGTCGGAGGCAACATTGACGTTAAGAGGAGAAGATTGCAAACCGTTCCTAGCAAAGTATAATAACAGGTTGGAACTCTTGCCCCATTTATTGGAAGACCAGATTATAGTTCCTGAAGATATCACAAGCTTCCAGGTTAGTTCATTTAGAAATCCATTCCGCGAAATTGCCTGGTTGTTTACAAGAATAACGGGATAGGAATCCACAACAACTGTTTCCCGGATGGCTCTTTATATTTTGTATTTCACAGTTAAGGAATAAGCCATTTTTTATTGGGGCAAGTTAATTTCCCATGAAATATGTTCCCAATTGTCAAGCTTCAAAAGGGAAAATAAATTTTATATGTTGTCCTACTTAGTTTTTGCGATAGCACATTGCTGTCAGTTTCTAGAACTATCTTCGTCCAAGAATGTCAACTGGGAATTTGACCCAGTAATGTTCTAGTACCAGGCCTTGTGGAAGCATAAGGCTTCCCACTATTTTTATGAGGTTTTTAATGGCTTTGTGTCTGTTTTCAAAGTTTTTTTGTTAGGAGAAGATGCTCCCCGCATATTTGAACAGACAACCAGTTTTTTGGACAGGAAGGGGACACTTGAACATTTGGATAATTACTCTGTCATAAGGATTTTTGGCTCCACGAAAAAACCTGCTCTCTTTTGATGTCACATTACGAACATAATGTTTGTTGCATAAGTAGCATGACAATACAACTACTGGTCACATATATCACAAAAGAAGAGAAAAAAACATTTCATTCCTCTACCTTGGAAAGTCGGGTACTTCATGTTGAAAAATGAAAACACAATTGACAAATTCATAGTGCATTCTAGAAACTTTAACCTCATATATGTTGAAAGCCTAAGAGGGTTCGACCCCGATAATATTTTCCGAAAAAAATTACAAACACTAGGCCTCAGTTATTGTTTTTTCAAAAAACACATGTCCGAAAATAGAGACATTGTCGACAACTCTCCTTCTTCTGATGCCGACGACCTAGACGCACTGCAAAGCAGTACTAAATTGTACAGGCAATGCAGTAAAGGCCCCGGTGACAAGAGTGTTTAATCGACAAATAACACTCCAAAAAGTACGACATCCCAGAGCATCTCTCCAATGGCCCACCACAAAAACAAAGCAACTCAGATTTCTTCAAACAAAGGAGGAGATAACGACCCTCCTCACTCTAAAATTGATAGTTCTCACAAGCTTCCAGTACACAAGAAGAGAAAAAAAAATGTGGGGCAGGTGGAAGAGCCCAAAATTCAAAGTGATAACATGGAACTTGAGCCTGATCTAGATAGCGTGCTCCTCTACCTTGATCAGCCCGGAGACACCATCCAACATAATGGTCCAATGGACATATCAGATACTGAAAATTTTGATGAAGATGAATCCTTTGTGTTCTAGAGCGTTGTCTTTGACAACCAATCCAAAAAATTGATCATTATAAAAAAATATGTAAAAAATAAGAAAGAAAAATCTCATTCAGAGGTTGACCTTGCCAATATGCGTTCGTCCCAAATTTGTCAACTTCACATAGCGAGTGGAGATGCACTTCATGATTCCATTGGAGGCATCGAGGTCGAGGATGCCGGACTGAAGGACCGACTCAAGGAATTGGAAGAGGCTTTGATTCCTATGTCATTTCTTTCCAATCCTTTGGAAATAGCCATGCCTACCACCCTTGCAACCAACTTAAAAGGATCCTCCAGCCTCCTCACATCCTGTAGAGGATATGTGGAGAATAATATCAAGAAAATAATGGAATTGGTTACTGAGGCATGGGAAACATCACAAACCATCACTTCCCTTGGAACCAGGGCACATATTTTGCTTGAACATTTGCAGGCGGAGTTAAAAGATGAATAACATTTCTACTTAAACATGGTCCTTCCTTTTGGCACCATTGTCAACAACATGACAGAAACAAAAAGAAGACAACAAGATCTTCCATCCAAAAGTCGTATCTGTCAATTAAATGAATGCTGGAAAGAAAAAGTGAAGAACATGCATCTCATTGTTCAGTCATGTGAACAAGCCATATCAAAGAAAGAAAAATTATTCACAAGGTTGTAAAGAATAAATTTCCAAGAGCCAAACTTAATTCTAAACTCCTTTCCCTTAACTAGGCAAGACTTCGATAAACAGGTTGATATGTTTAAGGCGTTGTTTTTGGAAAAATTTTACAGTATCCTTGAATATGATCAAGATCACGTCAACCACTGGCTAGTCCACTATTCAGTACAAAATGAGGAAATTCATCAGGCTTTGTGTAATATTTCTATCGATTTTCAGGAATTAGAAAACAATTTTTTCAAAATAAAAACCCGGCATGAGATCAACGTCACCCCAATGAGAAGCTACATTGAATAATGGATCGAAAGGGAATTGAAGCAGGTCGTGAACGAAACACAACATGTAGTTATCATGATTCCAGGAGCCGTCGATGACATCAATGAAACGACGTCTGCAAGAAAATATCAAAAGGGATCAAATGTACCATCACTGTAAGTCTACTGATCGCATCCTTCTTTGTTTATAAACCCAGTTATTCCACTTTTTTAAATAGAAATGTCTAGCCAAACACTGATACCTTTCAATTTAATTTTTTTTTCCAGGTATTGCACTCTATCGTCCCCCACTTCTTCTTTCTACAGTCCTATTTCTTGTACATATTTCTCTTATGGTCCGCTGGAGCCCCAATCCCAGTCTATATGACAAATGCATTGAAATATTTCAAATATGTAACGGCCTTTTATTATTTGATATATTTCAAATAAATATATTTCAAACTAAACTTATTTTTTATCTCCTTTTAAACTAATTTCCAACCGTTTTTTTATCTCATTTAAATTTATGTCCTCGTACTTTTTTTTATCTTTCACCAATGTATATCACAAATGCATTTAAATTTATCTTTTGATATATTTCAAATAAAAACTTTTTTTTTATCTTCTTTTAAATTTATGTCCTCATACATTTTTATCTTTCACCAGTCTATATCACAAACACATTTAAATTCCTTTTAAATTTATGTCCTCATATATTTTTATCTTTCACCAGTCTATAAAAAAAAATCTTCCACTATGCACAAATTGTATTTTGGTATATACTCTCCAAAAATAAATGGGGCTCTAGAGGCCACATGTCATTTACTGAATGGATACCACCTGTGCTTCATGATGCTTGCCGCATCTTCGTTGCGGTTTCCATCTGCCTCTCCTACTTTTCCCTATCCAATTCAACCCGACAGGGACTACGCTACCACACAACCTTGTTAATACATGGTTATCAAATGGTTTTAATGTGGGTTTTCATTGTTTTCCATATCTATGTGTACGAGATATGAACATACAAAGGAAGAAGGTTGATGTTCGGTTTAACAACGTTTTATTTTAAAGCATTATAATGATGGCAAGGAGGGATGAAAACAACATGGTGTAGAATGTTAATGGGTGTTAGAGTAGCGATGGCATTAGTCCTTTATAGACAACCATTCCTTCAATGCTTTGACTATGTCCTAATCAATTAATAAATTTGCAATGTTCCTATGGAATGATTAGTGAAATATTATAACACTAAAATATACAACATTCCAATATGGTCTCATCTTCAAAATATATTTGTCCTTGTTCCAAACTCATAATACAAACTTCTGCCTTCAAAACTTAAATATATTGTTTTTACGAGAGCTAGATGTCTACTAACTCTATAACTTGAGTGGTTTTTAAATTTGCTACCAACTTATACAAGGAGAATTTTATACTCTAGTATTCAAGCTCAATAATGATGATAAAATGGCATGGTAACAACACAATGAAAATGAAACTTGGATGAGGTCATAGAGGCAATACGAGATGCTCATCATACCACCCACTGATAGAGGGTGGCATACACCACATGCGCCTAGTTAATGTGGAGGGGGTTGAGACTCCTTTATTAGTTAATGAAGAGGGATATGGTATTCATTACTTGAACCTAATTCAAGAAGACTTTGGACGTGAGGGTGACAAAGGTAATCAATGAAGGGACTAGTATACTTTGGACATGGTATAATTCCCAAACAAGAACTCTTCAAACAGTGATGAGATTGATACATTTCAAAATGATAGGTTCTTGCAAAGGCATGATGTCGAGCCCATGGATATGGGGGTTTATAGTTGTCCAACTTTGAACCAATGTCCTCCTAATAATTATCCCCACTCGAAATAAAATGCCCTCTCCTATCACCCTTCATCTATGCAAAAAGCACCAGAACACAACTAATTTGGAAAAGGCTAAGGAGAACCCGACAATGGCATTTTTAAGTGATACATAGCTAATATGGTATTTTTTATGTTATTTTAAGCTTAACTATTATTTATAGCTTTTACATGATATGGTCCTCATGGTTTCTCGTACATATTCCACTCATGTCATGAATGTCTTATTATTGTCATCTATAATTATTCTGTTCACATGCTTTAATCTTTCGTTTCAATGGTGTAGTTAAACCATCCATTGACCAATGAACTCGTTTTAGATGTAGAAAGGCCAATGTAAATTCCCATATAATTTCATTTGTAATTTTCGGTGTTATCATTGGGGTGGGTGGCATGGGTGGGAGTCTTGTTGATCATAGAAGGTATGTTGTCACTTATTATTCGTGGGGACTGGGGGCAACGTCAAACAACACTACTAAATCCTATGCTTTACTCAATTGTTTGAGTATTGCAAAGGATCAAAATATCACCAAAAGTGTAGTAATTGGAGACTCAATGATGGTGGTCCGATTGATTGTTAAAATAACTCAACCTAGAAGCAACATGTTCAATGGTATAATATCTCATATTATCACTCTGAGTGCAAGCTTTGACGATTTTAAAATACACCACATAAAAAGAGACCTAAAATCTCTTGGTGACCAAAGATCCAAGGAATGATCTAGGATGTTTAGGGGCGGAATTTTAGTGAATGGGGTAAGGGGGGTCCGATTCATCCCTTAGTGCTCACTCCCCTTTCATTTTGTGTGCCCACAGTTTGGTGGATGGTAGTTCTTGGGTGTCATGTTCCCCTCCCCGCACACTTGGGGATTAAATTCATTTGTGTGAGATCTCATTTATATGTATGGAAATATGATTTTTTAGAAGGTGCAATGGATCCCAAGTTGGTTATTCCATCATTGAGAAGGATTTGTGACAATGGTTTTCTAGCTGCAATGGTGGGTTTATCCCGGAGGAGCTTTGAGACTAGTGACAAGGATATATTTCTTGTTGGATTTTGTGCATTTGTTTAATCGGGTCAACTGGTTTCAGTGCGAGTTTTCAATGCCCTCTTCCAAAGGATTGTAGACGTGGTTGATTCCGAGGCCTCTGTGACCTTTTGTTTCCTATCCCTGAATTCTGATAAGTATCATGGTCATATTCTCCTTAAATCTCTTCATCTCAGTTGTTCTTTGGTAAGTTCCTAGGACCATGAACTGGGTATTACGAAGCATTGGGAAATCCAGTCTTTTTGGTTGCAGACCCAAATTATGGAACCATCCTGACGCGATTTCAAAAAAATTCTCATACACCATGAAGAAATCACCCAGGCGAATAGTTCATCCCTACACCATATTTCTAGTAAATTTGGGGACTTCAAGTAGGCTTTATGCCATTTTTCCATAGCCAAAAATTAGGATATAGAGCTAGCCCTGATTGCTCTCAACCAGAGAATGGATGACATGGAGTCTGAAATACAACAGTTGAAGCCTCAAATCAATCCTCGACCCACAAATTCTACATCTTTTTCTAGGACGAAATTCTACCTCGAGAGGATGGAGTTGACAGTGGAACATGTACCAGTAATCAATGCATTTCTCCTATGGAAATAGAGGAAGGATACCTTCCCCCTCCTAGAGCTCTATAAGTTTAGGATTTTGTATCTTCTAATTAATGTATGTATTATAAAGTTGTATGGTGATTAGGGAGCTTTTATAAAGATGTAATCATCTTTGAAGAGCAAAGTATCAATCTCGGTAGGCTTATATTCTCTATTGTTATAATTTTAGAAAGTTTGTCATACTAGAAGCCTCATTTTGTACTTTGTTTTGTCTACTTTTTGCTTAACACAACACCCCTTAATATATACAAAGTTCAATTTCCATTCAAAAAAAAATTGTCGATGTTATCATATTCTAAAAATATGTAAATTTTATATTTTTTGAATTTCATATTTATTTTTACATGCAATATAATCTAATTTTTTAATGGCTTTTCATGATGATATTGTCGATTTAGGTTTACTTTCATGCCCTTTTTTTAACCGAATAATTTTATAAATTTTAAAAATAATGTTTTAAAATCAAAATTGAAAAGAATATTTTAAAATTGAAAAGAATTATGATAAACAAACACATTTAATCTTGATGACATATAAAGTTAATTTTTAAAAGGATTTAAATAATAAATTGAATTTTTTATCAAATAAGAATAATATTGAAGACCTTTATCATAATTTCATGAGAATATTGAAGACCTTTATCATAATTTCATGACAATCGTGAGGGATTGGGTGAAGGAGAACACCGTTGATGTGGTATGGAACTTAGGAACACTATTTTCTATCATTTCAGTATGGTATGTGAGTTCATGAGAATATTGAAGACCTTTATCATAATTTCATGACAATCGTGAGGGATTGGGTGAAGGAGAACACCGTTGATGTGATATGGAACTTAGGAACACTATTTTCTATCATTTCAGTATGGTATGTGAGTTCATGAGAATATTGAAGACCTTTATCATAATTTCATGACAATCGTGAGGGATTGGGTGAAGGAGAACACCGTTGATGTGGTATGGAACTTAGGAACACTATTTTCTATCATTTCAGTATGGTATGTGAGTTCATGTTATGAGATCTATTTTGTGTTGTGTGTATCAATTCTTCCAGCTGATAATTACATGTAGTACCTGCACAAAATCACCGCAAGCATTTCCAGGAATTATGGTTTTCAAATCTATTTGGCTTTAGGTTTTAATTTATTAAAAAAATTGTATCAGATCTCACACATATCTTCAAGGATCTGTGTTCTATCTGTTGATTAGAGAAAGATCTGTTGATTAGAGAAAGGATAGACATTGTCTATCATTACGGATTTGCACCTTTCAGACTATGATGATCCGATCTTTTCTCATTCACCATGTATATGTAGACAGTGATCTCGAATACCTTCAGTCAGCTACAGTATATATTAGGTACAGGAATTTCTTGTCGAAGGTTTAGTGAGCGACGCGCTGAGCCATGTCTTCAGATTGGCTATCCTCTACCTCCAACCTTGCTCTACTAGTACTGAAACTGAAGAGTTAAGTTGATCATTTTATCAATCAAAATTTTCCAGCAATCTTCAATGGAACCAAGGCTCTTGCCTATAATTGTTCTATATAGATCCATGGCGAATTGAGTAACCCTAATGGCCTTGTCATGACTAACCTCCACTGTGATTATTGCAAGCTATCTCATGTTTACCCGCAGATATCCTGCACACGGCCGGAAAGCCAACATACATAGGTCGTGATGGGATGTTGAGTTGCAGATCTTGCGGATGAGATCTGGGGATCGAATCCGATTATGGCCAGAATTCTCATCATGGGTAAATTGAATGCTCACACAAATTACACCGACTAAAAGAATAACGGAACATACTACAGCCAGAAGGGATTTCTTTCTCTTTTGTTTCTGTGCCTCATGGCTTGATGAAGGAGGCGAAGGATTGATTTTATCGTAAGCATTCATCTTGTTGTTTAGATTCGTCATATTTAAACAAGTGCAATGGATCTTTATGATTAGAGCACACCTCAGATAGAAATCGGATATCCTCTTACGTCATCAAGCAACCCAAGATCTCAAGTCATCGTCTGCTTGCAGCCCACCGAAATCATATTATATACATCCCTCATGATAGGACGGTCATGTTTCAATATGTGTTTTTGGTTTGCAATATCCAAATGTGTAATGCTTATGATAGTGACCTGAAATTCAACGGATTTTGTACAATTAAGTTGTGAAAACGATGCTATATGCTCCCATAAAATTTTGCAGAGATATAATCGGCACATCTTCCTCAGAACTGTGATCTACTGGGATTCAGATCTGATCATTGATAATTTTGACTAGTCCACAGTGGTGATCCAAGTGAAAGTATCCTCCCTTCCTACACCGACAAATTGTGGATCTATAATCCTTTGCGCAATGGAAATAAAGATCCAACGATCAGATTTACCTTCATGATTTGTATCTTGCTTCCTCAAATAGTTGCTTCATGTTTGTTGAGTTGCATGGATCTTTGGAGAGATTTTCGAGACAGTTGGCGCTATGGTCGATGAGAAGAACGAGAAAAATAATATTTTGGGGGTACCATACGCAGATCTTCCGGTCCTGATAGTGACGATGCAAAATACCAAATATACTAAATATGCAGAATAGAAATAAAATGCTAGAAATGGCAGAATAACAGTAATATATCCGGCATAATCTCCACAATAACACATAAATGATATAAGAACAACAACAAAAATAACATTTTGATTCAGAAAGCAATGTTCATAGGCCTCTTCGAGGGGGCAACCTCCAATCGAGCAACACTCTGTTATAGTAATCTCCAAGCTATGGTTTTCATATCCTCGACCCTTATTTATACTAAATATGTCTATCAAGAGAAGCATCTAGAGGAAGATCCTTCTAGAAGCGGAAGCTAATATTAGGTCTTCTTACATCTGCCTTATTCTATTTTATTGAAAGGTCTTATTAATATTAATCTTTATTACATATGAATATATTGATCTACCTATGTGTGGGTTAGGACCCTAACATGTCCGCCGCCTTAAAAACAACCTTGTCCTCAAAGCTTGAGATGTGGAAACTGCTGCAGAATGGTAGTTGGTTCCCAAGTGGCATCTACTGGAGTCGTATCTTTCCACTGGACTAGCACTTCCTTGATGGTTTTCTGACATAGGCGACGCTCATGCTGGTCCAAAACTACTTCTGGTTGTAGCCAAATGGATCCTTCTTCAGCTAACTCGGGAAGGTTGGTTTGAATTTGGCACCTAGTTTCAATCACCTTCTTTAAGCATGAAACATGAAAAACTAGATGTAACTTCAACTGACTAGGCAGAGCTAACTGATATGCGACTTGTCCCACACGCTTGAGAACTGTATAAGGACCATAAAATTTGGGCGCTATCTTCTGACAATGCTCAGCCTTGAGGGAAGTTTTCTTGTATGGTTGTAGTCATAGAAACACCTGATCCCCTTTTGCAAATTGACGTTTAGAGCGACCTTGATCTTCTTGTTGCTTCATGCAATTTTGTTCCATGACCAAGTTCTCTTTAAGGGTACGAAGAATATCCTCTCGAACTGTAAGTGTTTGGTCAACCGCCTGGACCTTCGAGGTACCCGGTAAGTATGAGAGAACTGAAGGTGGCTTATGTTCATATACCGCTTCAAAAGGAGTCATGCGAGTAGTTGTATGGTAGGAAGTGTTGTACCACCATTCAGATAGGGGTAGCCATTGAGCCCACTGATGTTGTTTTTAAGAGGCAAAACACCTCATATATGTTTCCAAACACTTGTTGACAACTTTCATTTGACCACCAGTCTGGGGCTGATAAGTTGTGCTAAGATGCAATTGGGTGCCCTGTAGCTTAAACAATTCTTGCCAAAAATTGCTTGTGAAAATTGGGTCACGATCATAAACAATAGAGTGTGGCATGCCATGAAGCTTGAAGACCTGGTCCATGAAAAGTTGAGCCACCGTGGATGCAGTAAATGGGTGTTGGAGAGCGCAGAAATGAGAATACTTGGAAAGGAGATCCACAACCACCATTATGACTGATTTATTCCCTAATTTGGGTAAAATGGTAATAAAGTCCATAGAGATATCCTTCCAAATAGCAGGTGGAATCGGAAGTGGTTGTAGTGTGCCCAGAGATTTGACTGTTTCTCCCTTGTTGCGTTGACACACCTCACATTCAGGGACAAAATTACAGATGTCATGTTTCATACCATCCCAGAAAAAAGAACGTTTGACCTTGTCATATGTTTTGGTGAACCCTGAGTGCCCCGATGTGGGTGTAGCATAAAGCTCAAAAAGTACCATGGATTTAAGCTTTGATTGTTTACTTAAATACAAACGACCTTTGTATCAAATCTCATCCTAGAGCCAAGAGTACCCTGGGGGAGCTGGAGGCTTGGTCTGCAATTGTTGGATCAGATGCAAACTTTTGGGATCTTGAATCCATTCTTGGCGCACATCTTGGAACCAATCGGGTACAATGAAGCAAAGGGAAAAAAGGGATCCTTCTTCTTCATATTTTCGGGACAGTGCATCTCCCACTACATTGTCTTTGCCCTTCTTGTATATGATCTCATAATCATAACCAAAGAGCCTAGTCACCCATTTTTGTTGCTCCTAGGAGGAAATGCGTTGTTCCAGAAAGTACTTGAGGCTTTGATGGTCGGTCTTAATTTGGAAGCGTTTCCCCAAGAGATAAGGGTGCCACAGATCAACAACATGTAGAATAGCCAACATTTCATTTTCATAAATGGGTTTGTCGAGATTCCTTTCAGACAGTTTCTTGTTGGTGAAGGCCAAAGGTCGACCCTCTTGCATAAGGACAACATCAATTCCTTTCCCTGAGGCATCACATTCCAACACAAAGGTCTTTGTGAAATCAGGAAGGGACAAAACCGGAGTGGTGCACATGGTCGTCTTCAAGGTTTGAAAAGCTTGAGCAGCGGATGGAGTCCAAGTGAAAGAGTTCTTTTTTAGGAGAGCAGTGAGAGGTGTTGCAATCTTTCCGTAGTTCTTAACAAACTTGTGATAATACCCTGTTAAGCCCAAAAATCCATGCAAGCTTTTGAGAGTCTTTGGGTATGGCCAGTCTTGCATAGCTTCAATCTTTTTTGGATCCACCCTGACGCCATCCTTGCTAACCAAATGACCCAAGTATTCTACTTCTAAGGCACCAAAATCACATTTAGACTGTTTCAGGAAAAGTTGGTGCTGGGAGAGGAGATGGAGAACTTGATCCACATGAGTAAGATGGTCTATCCAGGTTTTTCTATAGATGAGGATATCATCAAAGAAAACTAAGACAAAATTACGGAGAAAGGGACGGAAGACATGATTCATGAGGCTTTGGAAGGTGGAGGGGGCATTACACAATCCAAAGGGCATGACCAAAAACTCATAGTGGCCCTCATGAGTGCGAAAGGTCATCTTGGGAATGTTTGCCTCTTTCATACGTATCTACTATCTGGTGATAGCCCAAGCGAAGATCAAGTTTAGTAAAGAATTGGGTGCCACTCAATTCATCCAGGAGGTCATCAATGACAGGAATGGGAAATTTGTCTTTAATGGTCAATTTGTTGAGGGCACAGAAGTCAGGACACATTCTCCAAGAACCTTTTTTCTTCAGGACCATGACTATAGGAGAAGAGTAAGGGCTCGTACTAGGGCAGATAACACCTGCATTAAGGAGTTCCTGGACCATTTTCTCAATTTTTTTTTTGTGAAAAGGGGTGGCGATATGGACGGATATTGGGAGGAAGGCTTCCAGGTACAAGGGGCATGGAATGATCATGAACACCACGGGAAGGAGGGAGTCCTTAGGGAGTGGAAAATACCATTTGATGTTTAGAAAGGGGAGCTTGGAGGTCATGTGGCACCGGGGGTGTCTCTGTTGCTTGGATGGCATGGAGTTTGGCAATGATACCAGAATGAACTTTTTTGAGCAGCTTTTCCATGCAATGGGAACTAATGACCTCAAGTGAACCAGTAGTGACGCCTTGGAATTTATATTGGTGGCCTTCCTGGTCGAATTGCATGGTTAACGCCTTAAAATTCATGAGAATGGGACCCAAAGTTCTTAGCTAGTCAACATCCAACACAATGTCACAACCACCCATGTCAATAGCAAACATATGGGATTTTAGGTGGTAGTCACCGATTTGGAGACACACATTTTCACAGCGCCCTCCACATTTCATGGAACCACCATTGGCAATCATGATTTGGAAATTGTTGACAGCATGGATGTAGCAATGAGTTTCTTGGGCAATGCAGCGATGAATAAAATTATGGGTGCTTCCACTATCAACCAAAATGATGACCTTCCGATGCTTGATGTAACCATTTAACTTGAGGGTTTGGGGAACGGAAAAGCCAGTGAGAGCATTGAGGGAAATGACGAGTTCTACTTCCGGAGGGTCTGAGGGAGGGGTTATGTCAGTGATTTCAGGTGAATCAGACACAAGGGGAGTTTCAACATCCTCTTCCGAAATATCCTCAGAGATGGCCATAAAAATATTTTGTTCCTTACACTTGTGGCCCGGGAAATATTTGTCATCACAATTATAACAAAGGCCTTTGAGTTGGCATTTATCCATTTCAGCCCTGGTCAATTTTTGGATCTTTAATGGGGTGGAGGAGTAGTGGGAGTGACGGGTTAAGGGCGAGGGATAAAGAAGGGTTTTCAGTTTTGAGATGATACAACCTATTGTGCTTCTTTATCTCTTTTAGTAGCCTCCACCCAAGTTGAGGGTCAAGCCATGAGGACATGGGCCCGGATCTCCTCCTTGAGGCCACTGATAAAACACTCTCAAAATAAAGCATCAGTCATGCCCTATATTTGAAAATCCAGGTGCTCAAAGGAAGCTATGAAGTCTTCTACTATTCCAGATTGTTTCAACTTTGTCAAACAACCCAAATGGTTGGTGTCCGTGTCAAAGCGTTCATAAAGCTCAGTCACAAATTGGTTCCAAGTAATATACCCTTGACAGGAAGTTTTTCTCCATTACCACCATTGCCAACGTTCTTGATCTAGATGGAGAACACCATATCGGAGTTTGGCCAAGTCATTTGTGATGCCGTATAAAGAGAAATAATGTTCCATTTGGGTTACCCAACCAGTGGGGTCTGAGCCATCAAATTTGGTCACATCCAGCCACAGAAGGCGTATGTCACGTTGAAAGTCTTGGTGCTGAATGGTATGGGAATGGGAGGAATGTTCGCCTTCGATCTTTGGAGGTGCTTCAGAGAAATGGTCATCTGTAGGGATCTTCAGTTTGGTGCAGAGGGATGCAAAGACAGATTCAAGCTGGGTGGTCAGTTCTTGTTTGAATTCCTCCATTGAGGATTGCATGGTTGTATTTATGGTTGCATTGATGGATGAATCGATGGAGGTAACAATAGCATTGAGTTGTTTCACTTCTTTTTGGGTCTCGAGGAAACCATATTGCAAGGTGTTTTAGTGAGTTTCCAGATCTAGGCTACGGGTATGGGCCATGAGGATGGGTGAACTGAAAAGGGGCAGGTGGGGTCAATTTGTTTTTTCCGAAAAATGATATGGATGAATGTGATAAGGGAGGAGAGATGAATCCAATGGAATAGGTCTCAAATAATGGTGAAAAAATTTCCAGACCTTTTTTTTTTTTTTACACCTGCAAAGTTATACTCCGGTATGAAGAATACTGCAGTGATGAAATCCCCAAATTCTTAACCAGAAAGAAATGTGTATTTACTTGGCAACCCGAACATAGTTGCACGGCAATAGATCTAGTCTGTTTTAATTTGTTTATGTTTCTGTCCCCCAAGGGTTAGGTATTCAAGGGTTCTACAGACAAGGGTTTTCCCTGTGCTATAGCTCTCTGATATACATGCGGAGTCCAACAGTAGTACTCGGCCCAATATCTTAGGGCACTTACTAAGGAGGATAGACCGTACCCTTAGTCGTACTACCCGACTACCCAGGTACTAGAGAGTATCTTCCCGAGTGTTGTTCTCGATGACACTATAGCAGTCTGGCGACCGATAGGTTTATCTAAAGAGGGCTTCAGGAAATCTAAGTCGATCTATACACAGGTATTGTCTGATGCACTACCACTCGAAGGGGTACCAATAGGGGTTACAAGGGTGTCCAACAGATGTGTGCTTAAGAACCACTTGTATTTCCTGTGTGTATGAATCCCTCAACCGCAGGTTTATGCGCGTAACGATAGATCCCTGTGGCTTAAAGATGCCAAAATACGTCTCTACCCTGGAAAAAATTCCCACAAATTTTTCCAAGGAAAGTGCTCTGATACCACTTGCAAGATACCAGATATAATAAATATGTAGAAAAAAAATAAAATGCTAGAAATGGGAGAATAACAATAATATATCTAGCATAATCTCCACAATAACACAGAAATGATATAAGAACAACAACAGAAATAACACTTTGATTCAGAAAGCAATGTTCACAGGCGTCTTCGAGGGGGAAACCTCCAATCGAGCAAGGCTCTATTACAATAATCTCCAAGCTAGGGTTTTCATAACCTCGACCCTTATTTATACTAAATATGTCTATAAAGAGAAGCATATAGAGGAAGATCCTTCTAGAAGTAGAAGCTTCTATTAGGTCTTCTTACATCCACCTTATTCTATTTTATTGAAAGGCCTTATTAATATTGACCTTTATTACATCCGAATATATTGATCTACCTATGTGTGGGTTAGGACCCTAACAGACGATGGGGATGGTAGTATATCCCTTCAGATTTATCATCAAATCGAATTTGATTCTGTCTGAGATCGAGGTTTCCTATCTTTGGTGTTTTCCATAATATCCTATCCTCCACATCATTTTATGATTTCTTTGTTTCCCTTGGATCTTATGTACATTAAACTGATAAAGAAATTTGTCGAGGAACACATCCAAATACACGATGAGATTCGTTTCTAATTGGCAGCCTGAAACTTCTTCGAGAAAGGATGAAACTATTGCAACATGTGGGGATGTCGTAGGCACTGCAATTGATGAAGACCGTTCGGTTCATGAACATGGAAGATGGGAAAAGATGATTCTAATTTCCTAGGACTTCCAATAAAGTGCCACGAGGTGGTGAATTGATTGACAGGAAGTCTCCAAAGAACCAAGACTTATTACTTAGATTTATTTAAGCACTGAGACTTGGTTGTTGCAGGTCACACAGGCCATTTCACAACACAAGAATCAAGAGCCAAAAGAATATGGCGCAAAGAAAACTCTGAATTCCAAAAGGCCAAGTGTGCTATGAAATATGGATCAAAATGTTGTAGTGCCTTTCGACTTTTTGCTAGTTGAAAAGACGAGCCATTGGAGAAGATTGTGGACTATTACTCCATCCTTTCCGAAAATTTGGAGGACTGTATAGTTCGTTGGTTGGAGTTCCAATGAAAGCAGCTTAAGGGTCCTCCGCCATTCCACAACACTAAGGGTCCATATGCCAAGCACTAGTTGCATCAAGGACACAAGGCGCACTAAAATATTTGGTAAAGTTGACTATTAAAGCTTTGGTTTTGAATTCAATATTGTTGAAATATCAAACAAAATCGTGTCAAATCCCTCGTGTAGAAAAGTGACAAAAAAAATTGTGTTAATATCGAATTTTTTGGGAACTGGCCTGAGATTTTTTAAAGAGTTAGAAGAATTTTTCACATTGTTTGTAAAAGTGAGATATGTCCTCTTTTTAAGAGAGTTAAAAGAATTTGTCATGTAATTGATGAATTGAGATTTTTATGGGAGGTTGTAAGACTTCTTGAGAAGAAATTTATTCTTTTTTAAGTCTCAAAGAGAAGAAGTAAAGTGTCATGTGCTGAAAATTCTTGTCAAAGCATTGTGAAGGTGCAAGTTTATTGAAGCATTCCCATTGTATTTGGTCTCGTAAGACATATACTCATAAATAAATCAAGTTTTATTTTTCTCTTCATCCTAGACTTGGCCTGAAATTGAATAAGGGGGTCTAAATACATTTGTGTTCTTGTGGATGGTGGTTATTTTTTTTTGGATAATTATCTTGTGTCTAGTTTTGACACACTTGCAATTTTTCATTTAAAACACTATACACATTGAGTACAAGGAAATCAAATTTAGGCACACAAATTAGTACCAATCAAGAACATATGATCAAACATCTATGGAAAGAGCATTCTCAAGCATTCAAGTCGTCAACCACGTCAGTAGTGGACAAATCAAATTTTTTGAACTCAACACATCATGGATCATTTGAAGTTAAATTGTAACTTGCAAACAATATTTGTTGTAAGATTACTTGACCAAGTTGATATGTACTAGAAATAGTGTATTTGTAAGTGTAATCAAGTTGAGTTGAATTGAATTTGTCATAAGGTGCATTTTTGGCTGAGCCCGACACTCAAGATTCATTGTAATTTTTTAGTCGAAATTGACAAGGTTGAGTGGTTAAAACTCAAATCATTGTAAACATAACACTTTGGATGCATTTTCAGTAGTATTTGACACCCTGAACTTCTTGGAAGAAAGCAATGCAAGTTCAAGTGAGCATGAATAGAAAGCGAGCATAAAGTTCAAGTAAGCGAGTTGCAAGCAATCCTTCATCTATCAAGTCAAATTGTAATAAGGATCTACCTGCACAAGGAGACCTCTTTTAGTGTTTTGAAAATGGATCGAAGTCTCGAATTATTAGAGTTACTGAACACTCTAATAAACACCACTGAAGACAACACAATGGCATTGAACAAAGAAACTCTTCAATCAATACTAACTTGTTTGCAAGTGACGCAAGCTAAAGTTAGACTTCTTCAATCTCTATCCCAACTATTGAATGATGAGTTGATAGATCTCAAAAATCAACAACTAGTGAATTGTTCCGAACTAGTTTTTGTTCAGAACAACCCTCTCTATGATGATAATGATGATGATGATGATTTTTTTAATCAACAACCAGCGAAGGAACAACACAGTGATACAACTTCAGAATCAGTTTTAGACGAAGTTGAATCTATTCATGAACCTACATTTCAAGAGTTTTCTTTTGATTTCAGTGAAGAAAACCTTTCAATGATGCATCAACATGCAGTAAATCCACTTCCACGGATTTCAAAGAAAAAGGTTCAGAATACTCTTTCTAAGCCCATCATCAGACCTTGGGAAGAAATCATCTACAACAAGAACAGAACAGGACTTGGATATGAAAAGGAAGTCACCTTTCATATTCCTGATTATTCCAGACCAATCAAGTTCCAAAGTGTTGGATTCCTTCAAGAAGCTTCAAATTCACTTGGTCAAGTTGAACATCAGAATGATAAGTGAAAACATTGCAATCGAGTTGGTCACATGGAGAATCAGTGTTTTGATCTCCATCCTTTCCAGCAATGTGGTAAGCATAACCATTCTTTAGACAGATGTTCAATGCTGAAGAAACCCGAAAGATTGAAGATTCACTATGAGTCAATTGATCCTTGGCAATGGCCATCAACAACCAAGCGATTATATAAGTCTTACCATAGAATTCAATCTCGAGTAAAGACCAATCTTGTAGCACATAACATTTTTGTACCTCACATAAGTGGTCCCCTTATGGCGTAGTTTTCAAGCATGGCCCTCACGGGATGAGATAACATGTGGTTTTTTCTGCATGCCCACTTTGTGTTGTACTCAAATGGAACAAGTATGGTACTCTCTTGAACCTAGAAGGGGGGAGTACAATGATGTAACTCTCATGCACCTTAAGGGGGGGAGTTCAAAATTTCAGTGATGATGGTTCATGAAACCACTTGTGGTCTCTCCTTTCAGCTGACAAAGGGGGGAATTGATGATGGAATTGAAGATGGTTGTCAGACAGAAAGTTTCAACAACAACAAACATCAAGTATGCTAGATGGGCATGAAATTTTCCAAATGGGAAACTGCAGTCTATAGATGACAAACTTTAGCAGAATTATGGTTCAATAAGTTTAAGTTGAATCATACATAATTTGGATGTTAATTTTGATTTTAAGAGCAATGATGTGGACGTTTGGTTCACATAGATGGTCATTTGACCTAGCAAAGGACAAGAGGATCCTTATGCATTGTAGCTTGGCATTTGATTGAGTTGTCAGGCATTTTCAGGGATGTATCAAACTAGAGTTGATTCACTTCTCTTGGTTCACTCTCATCAGATTGGAGTTTACATTAAGTGAACAAATTGCATGCATCCTATCTCACATGATTACATAGTGAGATTTTCCAGAGATAACAGACTTTGGCAAGATTATGGTTCAATGACTTGCAATTGAATCATACACATTATACATTGGGATGTTCTTGGACACCTAAAAGTGTCACAATTGGTTAGTAGTTATCCAAAAACCATCAAATACATGGTATTAATTGGTTAGTGGTCATCCCAAACCACATATTCAGAGAGCACTTCAGTGATACACTGATATTAGAGTGGTGATACTACATGTTCACCAATTAGCAGAAGACATCAGATTCTTCTATCTCAAATACTTGGCAAAATGATCAAATTGTCAAGCAATCATGAAATGTTCAGATATTGCAGCTGTTCACTTCCATATCTCCTCTCTCTTCCAGTTCATTTCAAATGAACATATTCAGCATCCAGATTGGCGGTTTTTCAGGTAGTTCTTCATTGAGGCTCAACTCAGGAGTTTCAGTATGAAGACTTGGAATTGATACCAGTTTATGCTTTATTGTTGGTATTATTAATCGGACTTGTGATTGAGGGGGGGATTGTTAGCCTATGGCTTACCTTTACCAATCACTAAGTCTAAATTGTCACCTATATTTGTTTTATTCATTTAGGATATTAGTAATATATCCTCAAGTGATGACTAATGATTTAGTTAAGATTGCCTAGCCTAGTCATCATGCATTATTTTAGGATCTAGAGCAAATCTCTCTATGAGGTGGCATCACCCATTGTACTATAAATATGTAACATTGGAGTGAATACATAAGTGTTGGCTAGTGAGCCTTTTCCGCCATGTTGTTCTTCTTGTCTATATTTTATCATCTACTTCTATTAATAAGTTCTTTATCGAGGTGATGTGTAAAAAGAAAAATAGAATGACCAATCCTTGGTATGATAAAGAATGTAAGATTGCTACAAAATCCATTAGGGATGCCTCTTATGAATCCTCAAAATCTGACAACATAAAAAGGTACAATGCATTTTCTCTTAAATTGTCCTGCATACACCCACAATAGATCACAACTTCAAAATATTTGTTACAATACCAACCTTTCTAACCAAGTTTTCACTCATCAAAACTATGGTAATTTAGGAACATTTTCCTTAAACCTTTTTAAGCACAAAAATTAAATTCTATAAAAACCCAAGTAATTTCTTTGTCTTTATCTAAAATATTTCTTTCAGTAGTCATTAACCATCATCATAATTGATAAATTGAATGTAATTGTTATATTTAAATGTGGTGATAATTAAAGTATAGAATTATTATAATTGTTGTAAATAATTTTTTTAGAGTAATTAAATTAAAAAATTGGGTTAGTTGGGATATTTTGTATTTATTTGATACTCTTTTATATAAGTTTCAAGTAGGTTTAGGTAGACCCACCATTAATATGGTTGAGCTTATGGTTCTCAAGCTAATTCAATGTTGTGAGGTCAAAAAGAAATTAAAAAAATTCAAGTGATGGGGATTCTCGGGTGGTTTTTAACTAGATGGGAGGGGTTTCAAACATGGAATTGGAATTTTTTTGTTTGAAGGCGGGTTATGATGAGATCTTGAATATTAAAATATTTTTTACTAAGATCTCCTTCAAACATGTTATAAGTGAACATAACGTGGCATTTAATGCTTTGTCGAAAAATAGGATTCAAATGACAAATGGTGTCAGGTTCCTAGCACATATGGGCTCATCAATAGGTTGTCTCCAAATATGACTCAAGGTTGTTCTATTGATATCTCTCATTCCTCTTTTGGAGTATGCTTTGGAACAATATCGTGATGGTTGTTTGATTCACTTTCTATGCAGGGATACCTTTGTGTTGCTATGACAAATTTTTTGGTTTTTTCCTTTGTGTTGCTAGGACAATTTTTTTTGTTTTTCCTGTGGGAAGATTGTACATCGTGATGGTTGTTTGATTTTGTACATCGTGATGGTTATTTGATTCACTTTCTATGCAGGGATACCATGGTGTTACTAGGACAAAAATTTTGGTTTTTTCCTTTGTGTTGTTAGGACAAAATTTTTGGTTTTTCCTGTGGGAAGATTGTACATGATATTTATTATTATTATTTTTGTTTATATTAGTTATGGGCCAAATTTTGATTACATGACATTTTTTATTATTATTATTTATATTAGTCATGGGCCAAGTTTTGATGACCATGTATTGGATACGTGGTGATAATTAAAAGATTGAGAGTTATTCAAATACTCTCATTACACTATTAAAAACAAAAGAATACTCTTCCACATTTCAAAAATGTGGTGATAGTTAAAAGATTGAGATTTATTCAAAATACTTTCATTACACTATTAAAAACACATTAACAAAAATCTTCAATATTTAAAAAAAAAAAGAGTAATTTTATTTTTATTAATTAAATTATAATTTTTTTTACCAAAAAAAAGTTAAATAATTAGGTAAAGTTATGTATTATATTATCAAAGGTAGTACATGTTAAAAGGAAATGATCTTTATCTTCTATTTTCTTCATATCATAAATTTTATAAATTCGTCCATTTCAAAGTATTTGTGGGTTAGTCCGATGACTAACTTCACTATAAAGATCACAAGTGTTGGTCTTGATTTTAGCAATATTCATTTTGTTTTATAAGCTCATAGTATTGAAAATATATTTTGATGGATGAAATTAAGATGGATAAAATCTTTATAGTATTTCAACTTTAAATTGCTAATGATTTTATTATAGTTCCACATCTAATCTTTAAACTTTGTAAGTGTAACTAACATAATAATAATACTAATAGTTAGGTTAATGAAACATCAAGGTTATTAGAGTTACCCAATCTATATTTATACACCATCATGAGGCTCATTGCAATCATCAATCATTCAATATTTGATTGTATACTTGTAAAAATACTCTTTCAATCTTGTAATAAATATGGAGTGTTTATTCCAATAAATATGTAGGATTTAATATTATCAATATTATTAATTTGATTGTCTTCTTTAATGTTTCAATAGTTTATTTAAACCTTGGAATCTTTATTCCATCCTCTTTTGAGTCTTTCGTGGCCACTACCCATTATACAAGCAATAACACAAAGTCTATATTTGCTCAATTTGAGCAATTTATGTTTATATTCTAAACATACAATTGTAACTTTAAACTTACATTAAAGTACATCCAACTTCGATCAAGAGAATGATGTAAGGAGTCTTGCATTTAATTTTAAAATTACAAGTTATTAGAGGAGTGAGTCAATAAGTGGAAAAATTCAACCTTTCTGGCGACCCTATTTTTTCCCTTCAAGGTACTAACCTTCTCTATTGATCCGCTCTTTTTTTCGAAAATTTGGCAATTTGGGTTGTCTTAAAATGGGCCAAATCCCTTGGAGGAAAAGTTCCATGGTTGAAGTTATCATCAATTGAGTGAAACTATAACTTTCAACATTCCTACTAGGTTTTAAGGAAATTTTCTGCAAAAGAAGGGGTGAGCTTGTCCACTTTTAAACTTACTCCTTTTTCTAAACACTTTCAGATTTGCACAATTTTATTACAAGACTCATGGGAGATGTTGCAATCCCACACTTCAAAGCCATATAGAATAGTTGGGACCTAAAGCATTGAAAAATAAAATTTTCTTATTTCTTATCCTAGTCCCAAATTTCAACATTTCTGCATTTGTTTTCAAGACCATAATAATCCTTTCAAACACCAATGGTTCTCTTATTGACACTATGTTTCCAATTTAAATTGAAATTGAAATTGGTGCCTAAGTATTTATAAAATTATACCTATTCAAGGGTGTTACAATGACCATAAAAATTGAAGGATGGATTCTTTTCTTATCTAAATGATTATCATAATGTGGGTTTTATCAATAAAAATATTAAGTTGATAATTTTTGTCAAATTGTTGGAGAACTTTGAGTTGTTTGTGAATATTTTCGATAGTTTTTTCAAGAAGGACAATATCATCGACGTATAAGAGAAGGATGACAACGAGTCCGACCACATTAATACTAATGCACCCTTTATCTTATAAATATTTCTCAATTTTATCGATATTAAAAACAAAAAATGAGGAAATTCACTTAAATTTAGTTTTTGTTATGGTTAGACCATAAAAGCAATATTAGGAAGCTAAAAAAAAAATCCCTCCTTTTCTGAAGAAACCCTAACCTTTCCCCTCCCTACGGCTTCCATGTCCTCCCATAGCAGGTTCNCTTCACCTCCTTGTTCATTTCCCTCCCTAAGCTGTCAAAACAATCCCAGTCTTGTTTTGTGAAAAAGATGGAAGAAATCCCCGAGGTTCCAATACAATCTGGTTCAACATCATTGACTTTGAGGTTCACAAAACACTACCTTATAGGTCAGTTCACAGGGATCTGGCCTTCGCCAAGGTCAGTTTCTCTCTAGATCGATAAGAATTGAAGACCCCATTTAAAAAGAAGAATGTCCCATTCATTCTATGGAATGGGTTTCTTTGCTTTTATCTTCAAAGAAAAGGAAGATTGAGACCTCATCCTCAGGAGTGGCCAGTAATTCATGGGAGATCGAGGGATTTATTTGAATCAATGGACTCTAGATTTTAATCCAAAAAATGATATCCCATCAGTTGTTCAAGTCTGGGTTCCCTTGCATTTTCTTCCTCTCCATTGTTGGAACGAGGAAACCCTTAGAGCCATAGGAAACTCCCTGGTTCACTATATTGACAAAGTGGAGCCAAAAGAAGGTTTGCAAGCTTGTGCCAAGATCTTTGTGGGGGTAGATCTGTAGAAAGGACTACCAGATGCTATTAAGCTAAACCTAGACAACTGGACCTATCTTCAAGAAGTATATTATGAGAAATTACCCTTCGAGTGTAGGATTTGTCATGAATATTGACACTTTGCCAAAAGATGTCCAAAATCCCCCCCAGATACACCACCAGAAGTGTTAGCACCAGGAGTCACCTCTGGATTGTAGCAGAAGTAAGCCCGATACCCATCAAATTTTTGTGACACAAATTGGTTATAATATGGTCAAATGGGCGCAATCTCAAGAAAATATCACCTTAACTCATAAAACTAGGTGGGTATGCACAAGCAGGTGAGGTATTAGTTTAACTTCAGTCAGTAGGTTGTAGTAAGGGTGACTAGGAGGAAGAATTTGGTGAGAAAAGTGTAGAGGTTTGTTGCAGACATTAGGTCTTCCATCAACCCAAAGAAGAAAGACTTAAAAAACAAGATCTTCCTTGAAATTCAAATCTCAGAGAAACTGAAGGGAATTAAAAAAAATTACAATCAAACATTCATCGTAACACAGTCACAAAAATTCATGGGAATCAATCATCATGAATCCTCTCAGTAACATAGGCGAATAAGTTGGAGTGAGAAAGTTGACTTTCATTAAACAAGAAGCTCAAAAAAAAATACATAGCTAGAAAACCAGAAGATTCATTAAAACTTTACAATATGGGAGCTTTGCTCAGCCACCAACCATTACAAAATATAAAAACTAAGTATAAATACTCAAAGAAACTTGCTCCCTACAGAAACACACTCTGGTCATGCATTCAAGGCTTGGCATCTACATCCTCTTTTGTCAGGCTACACTTGCACTCTTCTGTCGGACGCAAGATCTAATTGGTATGGGCTTCACAGGAAAATTCATGATAATGGAACTTTCGGCTGACAGTCTTTCTCCACGACCATATTTTCCATACTTTCCATTTATGTGATGAAACGAAGTTTCAACTACCCTACCCATCTCCATTAAGTACCTTCATTGGGACCAGGATGAAGCCTAACACCCATGAATGCTCCAGGCGAGCTCACAACTCCTTCGAGTCAATTCTGGCACCTTGAGGCCCCGTGGATATTTCTTTGTGAATAACTCAGGTGCTTTGGTTCTTTGTGCATATTCTTTTCCTTTGTCCCATGCAATCGTGGGCTATGACCTCATGCTTATCCATATGAAAACTTGATATTTTGTATTTTGGGAGCTTTCACTCCCCTTGATTTCAGAAATCTCGATGCTCGCTCCTACGAAATGGCCCATTTGGATCAACGGTTGGATTTGCCTCGAATCTGATGGCCATGATAATCTCCTCGAACAACCTTAGCCACCCACTGCTTTGACATGGTTCTATTTTCCATTTGGCCTCGCTTTCCATACGACCTTGGGCTATGATCGTGGGCCAAACTCTTAGGCGCGTCGCAATTTCACGTTATGCGAACTCATGATGTGATCCGTGCTCAAAACTCTAAGTCACGAAATCGTGATCCCTTGGATCGGATGACACACATCCCTTTGAAATGGACGACCCAGATTATTTCGGCATTTCGGGACCTCAGGCCATCGACACTTCTCACCTCATCCTTCCTGAAAAACTTTCTACGTGGTTCGGATCCTGCACCACGTGTCGCTCTAGAATGGATGACCCCGACGGTTTCACGACTTCATGTTTCACGAGTCCTCATGACTCGACCCTTTGACTGCTCCATCCTACGAGTCAGCAAAATGTTGATCATGTGCCACACGTCCCTCTGATACCAACGACTAAGATCAACCTCATGATTTTGGACATCTGTTCGACGCTAAACCTGGTGCAAATGCATGATCGTGATCACCTGATGGTCATCGATCTGATCTATCTGATGGATCTCTGTCGTTGAAAGCTGATCTTTCTCACTCACTTGATTTGAGACCATATCAGATCGCTTCAAGTGTTGCGCCTGGTTATCACGAATGCGACATGTTTGGCTTACTTGAATGACCGGTTGAGGGCTCAGGAAAACAAAATATCAGAGGAAGAGATGAAAAGAGGAATGATAGGCCAAAGAGAAAATAATAATGTTGATGGTCGATACTTCTTAGACAAGATGACAAGGAAAATAGGTTGATCGAAGGATGAAGGAAAACATAAGACAAGGTACAAGCCCAGAGGGAAAACTTACGACCAGATCTGCAAAAAGTGGGAGGGACAAGAAAGGATGCAGACCTGGGTAGAAACCACAAACCTTTAAGGTTTTGACAAATTTTAGTTCTAACATTAGGCTCCATGGGGGATAGATTCCTCCCTGCGAGGCTCTAAGAACTCTTTTCGCGACTTCAGTGCCTTAGTGTTGGGTTGTGGAGTCCCCTATCCAAAAAAAAAACAAAAAAAAACATAAATGATATTTACGATGGTGGGATGTCAATAGCAGCTCTAAAATAAAAACATTTTCAGGAAGTGACCATTTATAGGGCCACCAAAAAATTCGTCCCCCTCCAAATTTCGCAACCGGTAAGTGTTGTTTGGAAATGCCTCAGAAATCTGGAAAGGACCGATCCAAAGGGCTTCAAATTTACCATGTTTTAAGTGTTGTTTGGAAATGCCTCAGAAATCTGGAAAGGACCAATCCAAAGGGCTTCAAATTTACCATGTTTTCCCTATTCTTGTTTGGGATCAAACCATTTGAGTACTAGATCTCTCGGTAGGAAATCCTCTTGACTACTTTTCCTGTCAAAGGCCTGCTTGCTTTTCTTGTCAAAGGCCTACTTGATTTTATGCTGACGATCATGTGCTCTGTCCATCACATTCTCTCTAGTCTGCTGCACTTCTACCAGTTGATGTATCCTCCTGATCATGTCATAAGGCTCTTTGTGGTAGTCTTGGAAGAATTTTTCCACAAGTAGGGAGAGCTGAGAAGGAAAAACATCTTCAGTCCCATACACAAGTTGGAAAAGAGAGATTCCTAGTGACCTCTTTGTTGTCACTCTATCAGCCCACAGAGCAAATTTCAACTTTGAATCCCATGCTTTCTTGTTGTCCTCGAACAATATTTTTTTAATCTTTATAAGGCTTTTATTAGAGGACTCTGCTAATCCATTTCCTTAGGGATAGTATGGGGTAGAGTGAAACAATTTGATCCCGAGCAATTCACAGAATCATATCAATGTCTCGACATTGAAAGATACAATGTTGTCAGTGATAACCCTGCTTTGAATACCAAATATTGCTATAATATCTTCCAGAAAACCAATGATCACCTTATGAGAAGCACTCCTTGTGGGGATAACTTCTATCCACTTGGTAAAATAGTTTGTGGCAGTCAGGATCAATCTGTGTTGACTGCTTGATGCAGGATGAATTTCCCCAATGAAGTCTAGACCCCATTGATAAAAGGGTGCTAAGGCCACCACGATCTTTAATGGCAGAGACTTGAGTTGCTTCTTCCCAGAGAATTACTAACATTTGATGAAATCCCTAATTTTTTCTCAGAAATCAGTGAATAGAGTAGGCCAGTAGTACCTATCCCTGAGAATTTTGTAGGCAGTGGTTTTCCAGAATTGATGTCCCCCACAGAGGCTGTCATGGAAATCAAATATAATTTTTTGGGCCTCTTGTGGGTCTAGACATCTTAGGATCACTCCTAGAGGGTATTTCTAATATAGACTGATAAGGCAATATCTGATTTCTTTGAGATTTAAAGATCTTTCATTTCTCCTTCCCATACCATCAGGGGGCCTTAACTCCTGCAGAAAAAATATAACATCTTTGTACTAGGTACATTCTGCTAACAGAGGGCTTCCTCGAGGGCCTTTATCAGATGCTTTAGCTTGCTGGTTTTCTAAGCAAGTGTTGATGAAGTTAACCCCCAAAGATTTACAATCAGATTCAGCCAACAACTTGGCTAATCCTTGGCCTTTAACTAGTTTGGTGGGTTTTATTTCTAGGTCGAATTCGAGGATTTTGGCAATCCACTTGCTCCTTCTCCCATCTATGTCAGGCTGAATGAAAATGTCCTTCACAGAAGTCGAAGGAACATATGAAATGAGTTTCGAATGAAAAACATAGACTTTGAAGGCTTTGAGAGCTTTCACCAAGGCATAGGCCTGCTTCTCCATGATGTCATATCTGATCTCTCCATATCTTAATGCTCTACTAAAAAAGGAAATAGGTTGTTCTAGCCTTACATCATTGTTTTCTAGTAAAACAGCTGCCACTGTGCCAAATGAAGCAAAAGAGAAAATCAGAAAATCCTTGGAATAATTAGATCCGATAAGAGCAGGCTCTTCAATCAGTTCCTTCTTGATTTGATTGAAGGATTATCTAGACTCAACAGTCCATTTTACTTTGTTCCCCTTCTTGAGCATGGTTGTGATATGTTTAACCAATTCAACAAAGTTTGAAACAAACCTTCTTAGAAAAATATTTTTTCCCAGGAACGACCAGACTTCTTTCTTAGATCTGGGAAGTGATAAGGCTTGAATAGCTTCTAGTCTTCTTGAATCAATCCTGACCCCCTCAGCTAATACAATGTGTCCCGAATATTTTCCTTCTTGCATGGAAAATAACGATTTCTTGGGATTTAGGGAGAGACCAAACCTTCTGCATTTTGAGAAGACCTTTCTCAGATACTGGCAATGTTCTTTATCAGATTTGGAGAAGATTGTTATGTCATCTAGATAGATGACCACAAATTTATCTCTTTCTTCAATGAATGTGATGTCCATGGCTCGCTGGAAGGTTGCTCCTACGTTCATCAATCCAAAGGGAGTTTTGGCATACATGAATGTGCCCCAAGGAGTGGTGAAGGTTGTATTTTCTCTATCCTCCAAAAGGTCAGAGATCTGATTATATCCCAAAAATCCATCAATCATGGATATCCTGGATGTGCCTGTCACCCTCTGCAATATATGTTCCATCTTTGGAAGCGGGCAATTATCCTTCTTAGATCTTCTGTTCATATTTATGAAATCAGCACAAGTCTAATTTCTCCATTTTTCTTTCTCACTGGGACCAAGTTGGCTACCCATTCGGAATATCTCAAAAGGAAAATAATCTGAGCATCCAAAAGCTTCTTCACCTCCCTTTCCATAATAGGCAACAACATAGGATTTATCTGTCTTAATTTTTGCCTAAATGGTTTGGCTTCCTCTGATCTAAAAATGAAGAAGACTTGAAAAACTTGAATAATTATTGCAAGTGAAATGTTATGTGTTTAAAGCAACAGGATCAGTTTGCAACACATAAATTAAGGATTAGTTATGCAAAATACACATAGACAACATCATAAACATTGAACATAAACACATGTGCACAACAATTCATAAAGGAGTTCACCCCTCTTCTGGGCTACATCTCCTGGTCCAGCTTCCAATGGATCATTATTATTAATTGATCAAAAGTTCTCAAAAACATGTCTTACAATGCTCAAATTGTCAAACTGACTGCTCCAATGGCTTCCCAGCGTCCCAAAACCCCTGTCTGGGCTCTTTCGACACCTCAATCGGTCGAAAAATGAGAAAGATAGGCCTCTTGGAAGTCTCCTTCTCCAAGCTTGCTATCTCTGGTTCTACAATTCGCACCCCCTCTGAATGAACCTGGCTCACACGCTCTTTTAAGCGTAAAAACCCAGCACCGGGTGCAACCGTGCCAACGGTGCAAACCGTAGGATGGTTAAGGGTGCGCCAGCCCCTAACTGCCTCGGCATCTGGGCATATGGCGCATGGAACGTTGGGCTAGGCAAACAAGTGGTTAAACCGTCATAACCGTTGGAACTCCCGCGCATGTTAAACCATTGGTTAAATAACAAAACCCACAGGTTATGTTTCAACCCCGTGCTAATACACAACGGTATATATATGTGAACATATTACAATATACAAACTTTGGTTATATATCCGCGCCATTCGTTGGGCCTTACAACATGGTCACATATCGTTTCAAATACCACGGGCCGGGGCTAAGCCCCGGCCCGACCCCCGCCCATTCATACATTGCAACGACTTTATAAAAAATGCGTTGATTTATATGTTAAGTCACATGTCATGGGCGCATTGGTCGAACGGTTATATAAAGGTTTACATGTGGGGGGAGGTCCCGGGGTTGAACCCCGCGAACTCCCATTACATTTTATATATCAATATAAACCAAACAAATGGGGGACACATGGCACCCACGGATTGGGCCATGTGTCTTCTTATGATTTGCCACCAACCGGACACGTGTCAACTTCCTATTCGCCATCTAGCAACCAACAACAACCTGCCACATCACCATCGTACGGTCGTACGGCCCGTACGGTCCTGCCACGTCAGACCGTATGGACTGTACAGACTGGTATAGTCAGCATCTAACATTTTTCCTGTTTGGCTTGACGAACAGATCGCTATATCTTCTCCATACGGACTCCGTTTGAGAAAGTAAATATACCGCCGGAATCAGGAAGACGAGACAGACGCAATGGCACTATTTTCGTCGCATTCCGAGCACTTTGAAAATTGAGCAAAATTTGATCCCCTGATCACACCTCCCCATTGGGAAGCTTTTGGACCACCAAAAGACTATCTCAGTCTATGTGAAGATGAGGGTATAGTTCCCTCACCCTTCCAACCTCAATCCACTTGGCCTTGCTTGGATTTGTCCCTTAAAGACCAACTCACAAATACTCCACATTTCCTCGCTTCGAAGTTCGCATTCTCCTGTCAAGGATGGTGTCTTCCTGCAGTTTTGTTAGATACTCTGGAGAGAAATCATCAATGGAAGGAATCTGAACATTCTCTCCTTGATCATCAATCAACGGAGGCTCATACAACTTCAAATTCTCAACATTAACAGCTGCATACATCTGCATATATGGAGGCAAATCTAAACGAAAAGCATTGTTACCAATCTTGTCGACAATTTTGAAGGGACCATATTGAATTGGTTTCAACTTTTTACCTTCTCCTTTAAGCCTCTCCTTGCTGATGTAAAGCCAC
>ML779020.1:264762-284039 GCA_009831015.1 Picea engelmannii | reverse complement strand
ATTGAACATAAACACATGTGCACAACAATTGATAAAGGAGTTCACCCCTCTTCTGGGCTACATCTCCTGGTCCAACTTCCAATGGATCATTATTATTAATTGCTCAAAAGTGCTCAAAAACATGTCTTACAATGCTCAAACTGTCAAATCAACTGCTCCAATGGCTTCCCAGCATCCCAAAACCCCTGTATGAGAAAGATAGGCCTCCTGGAAGTCTCCTTCTCCAAGCTTGTTATCTCTGGTTCTACAATTCGCACCCCCTCTGAATGAACCTGGATCACACGCTCTTTTAAGCGTAAAAATCCAGCACCGGGCGCAATCGCGCCAATGGTACAAACCGTAGGACGGTTAAGGGCACGCCAGCCCCTAACTGCCTCGGCACCTGGGCATATGGCGCATGGAACCTTGGGCTAGGAAAACGAGTGGTTAAACCGTCATAACCGTTGGAACTCCAGCGCATGTTAAACCATTGGTTAAATAACAAAACCCACGGGTTATGTTTCAACCCCGCGCTAATACACAACGGTATATATATGTGAACATATTACAATATACAAACTTTGGTTATATATCCGCGCCATTCGTTGGGCCTTACAACATGGTCACATATCGTTTCAAATAACCACGGGCCGGGGCTAAGCCCCGGCCCGACCCCCGCCCATTCATACATTGCAACGACTTTATAAAAAATGCGTTGAGTTATATGTTAAGTCACATGTCATGGGCGCATTGGTCGGATGGTTATATAAAGGTTTACATGTGGGGGGAGGTCCCGGGGTCGAACCCCGCGGACTCCCATTACATTTTATATATCAATATAAACCAAACAAATGGGGGACACGTGGCGCCCACGGATTGGGCCATGTGTCTTCTTATGATTTTCCACCAACCGGACACGTGTCAACTTCCTATTCGCCATCCAGCAACCAACAACAACCTACCACGTCACCATCGTATGGTCGTACGGCCCGTACGGTCCTACCACGTCAGACCATACAGACTGTACGGACTAGTACAGTCAGCATCTAACATTTTTGTCTATTTGTCTTGACGAACAGATCGTGATATCATCTCCATACGGACTCCGTTTTAGAAAGTAAATATACCACCGAAATCAGGAAGACGAGACAGACGCAATGGCACTGTTTTCGTCACATTTCGAGCACTTTGAAAATTGAGCAAAATTTGATCCCCTGATCATCCTCTTTCAATGGAATCTTATGCTCGATGACATTGATGTCATATGTTCTAAGGTATTCATAGGTCTAGGAAATCACATCAGAAAATTTCTTTAATAGCTCAATATACTCGGCCCTGTGCTCCCTTGACAGGCTGCTTGACAACTTGAGGAATTTCGGATCCTTCTCTCTGCCAATATTGCATTCAACTACATCAGCATCCTCAGTCAGCCTCTGAGATTTCATTGCCACATAATTATTCTCAAATATCCTTTGCAAAGGGACTAGCCCCTTCGGAATGTGATTGCTCAGCAACTGCACAATATCATGATTAGAAATTTTCTTTAAAAATACATCAGCGTGTGATTTACTTTGAGAATCAGAATCCTGGTCTATGTGTAATGCAAAAAATTCATCAACAGCTTTGAGGAACCTCTTGATCTCAAGATCATCCTCAAATACCTTCCAATGCTTGACATTGTCAGGTATGGAGGGTTTGTATTTTAATTCTATATCATATATGAGCTTGGATGGCAAAGTGACTCTGAAATTGCTTGCCGAAACAACCAAAGATTCAACCATGACATTCTCTTCTCTCGGAATAAATGAAATGTTGAAATTTGAAAAAAAACTATCAATCAGATCCCAAACTTCATTTCTATATGATCTCAGTCGAGGGTGTTTGGCATGATAAATACTCTTGATATGTTGGACAATTAACTCAGCATCCCCAAACACTGATATCTCTTCAATTCCTATGTATTTTGCAGCCCTCAAACCCAAAACAAGAGCTTCATACTCTGCCACATTGTTGGTAGCTTCAAATTCTAGTTTGTAGGACAAAGGTATTGCCGCTTGACAAGGTGACAAAAAAAACACACCAGCACCTTCCCTAGAAGAGGCTCTATCAAATAACATCTTCCACACATAAGTAGTTGGAGGAGGTATTTCGTGAAAAGAAATGGGTTTTTTTTTTATTTCAAGAGGAGCTTTAGGAGTATCAGTGAGATGTAACAAACTAGATCCCAAATCAGTGTCGAGTGCAAAGATGGGATGATTGGTGGGATCCTCTTCATCACTAATAATGTAGGCCAACTGATCTTCTCTGTACAGTCTCCTATGCTCCCCCCAAACACTAGAATGGTAGCATATGTGAGGTCCATATGCAATGTTCCCCCAAGTCTTTTTATCCAAGATCTTGACAAGAGCATGCCAAAATAAGGGTGAACATCAGCCACCATGATATCCATGACCAAAATCTTCATGGGAAATTGAAACATGGTCACAAACATAGCTTTGATGACCCAAATACATTGCACTCTCCTTGAATCAAACAAATATAAATCATGATAGGCCTTTTTTATTTCTAGTCTGATTTCTTCCATGACAGTTTTGGGCATGAGATTATGAAATGCCCCTGAGTCCATCAGATAGATATGAAACACCTTATCATGTATGTTCAACGATGTGTAGGAAGGAGGGTATGAATCATTTTTATCTTCTACCATAGGACCAAATATGACTACTGGATTTTCATATTGAAGATTTACTGAGTCTCTGGAATGGCAGGATGGCTTGGACTGCAACAACTTGCAGAGGGATTTTTTGAAATCTTCGTGCTTAATTAGCTCTGAAAGGGGCACATGGATCCTGATATTTTGAATTTCGTGCTCAAAACAAAAAGAGGAAAGGGGATTCATAACTTCTCTCACTTCTGGGACAAGGTCTTTGGGTATCGGTGAGGGGTTCTGAGCTTTATTTTCTTTGTTGTTGTTTGCTACATATTTGGTAGGCTTCTCTACTCTGGAAGGTTGATCAAGGATGTCAGACTTCCCTTCTTTCTTCTTAGACCTGAGATTGTATTTATTGGGACTGCTATTGGCCTTCTCACCCTTACTTAGCTCATTTATTTGACTGTTCATGAGGGATTCCTCATATGAACATTGAGTCAAATGGGGAAATGGGGAGGTGTATCCAAGACAATGGATTTCAGGATAAAGATCTTCTTCCTCCCTCTCTTCATCAACAACGAGGTTATTTTGGAGGGGGGTTTGGATTTTCTGGTCATCCCTCTCTATTTTTATGGGCTCTCTCGGGATTATTTGAGGGGCATTGTTTGGTCTTTTGAAGACGGATTTGTTATCAACATTTTGAGTATTTATGAATGTTTGCTTCCACTCTACTACCAACCTTTCCATTCTAGTTGAAAGTGATTTTAGTAACTTGGTTACTTCATCCATTTGAGGGGGGGAAACAAAGGATCCAGAGGTGGAGGCTTCATATCTTCGCCTCGGTATTTCCTTATCATCCTTATTCCTGAGTCGGTTTACTGCCAACATGTTAGACTCTACTTATGAGGTTGCATCTTGCATGTGATCCAAGGAAGTAGCTCTTATCTCTCTCAATAGGAGGTAGAAGTCAGGGTTAAAATCACTAGCATAGGTAATCTTGGCAAAGGCTTATGTAGGCTTTATCTCAGCGGGGATCTTATTGTACATCTTGTTGAATCTTTTGGAGAAGTTGGAGACATATTCTCCCTCCTCTTTCTTTAGAGCCCCAAAGTCTGTAATATAATACATAAAGTATTTTTATCCCCCCATTGTCTCAAGAAAACATCATCCAAAGCTTCAATCCCAGAAATGGATCCAGGGGTCAATCCCCTAGACCATTTCCTAACCTCACCATCAAGGATCTGGACAAAGACTCTCATCCAAACATATTCATTTTCAATATTTAGATTGTCTGCATAACTGTAGAAGGAAATAAGGTGTTCTTCAACAATTATGTCGTCTTCTCCCGTGAACGTAGGCATATACTTTAGGTAATCTCCAGCAAGGAGAGCATTCATCGGCTAAGGTAGGACTAAAGGGGCATATCTTGCAACTACTATGACATCCATTATGTTTCTTGAAGGATTAACACCTGCCATAGGGGTGATAGTATGATAGGAAAATGAGAAGCAAATATCGGAGTTTCAAAAGGAGGATAGTAAAAATCATCAGAAATACATGGTTCAGCAGTAGAAGTACTCTCTCGAAGGGCCTTCCCCTTTCTGACAATTTTTTCTGGATCAGCTTCAGGTGTAGCTAAAGGTAGTTTTGGAGTGGACCTTGTGTGTATGCCTCTGGAATCCACAGTTGAAACATTGGATTTGCATCGATGGATTCACCAGGGTGGAGTCGTCAGGTGAACAATTGCAATATTTGATGTACTAAGTTCTAATGCACCTTCAAAACTAGTAATCTTTGTCTATCAATCCCAGAGAAAATATTCAATTTCTTTCCCGGCAGCGGCACCAAAAATGTTAGCACCACGAGTCACCTATGGATTGCAGCAGAGGTAAGCCCGATACCCATCATAATTTTGTGTCACGAATTGGTTATAATATGGTCAAATGGGCGCAATCTCAAGAAAATATCATCTTAACTCATAAAACTGGGTGGGTATGCACAAGTTGGTGAGGTGTTAGTTTAACTTCAGTCAGTAGGTTGTAGTAAGGGTGAGTAGGAAGAATACTTTGGTGAGAAAAGTGTAGAGGTTTGCTGCCTACATCAGGTCTTCCAGCAACCCAAAGAAGAAAGACTTAAAAAACAATATCTTCTTTGAAATTCAAATCTCAGAGAAACTTAAGGGAATTATAACAACATTACAATCAAACATCCATCGTAACACAGTCACAACAATTCATGTGAATCAATCATCGTGAATCCTCTCAGTAATAGAGGCAAATAAGATGGAGTGAGAAAGATGAATTTCATTAAACAAGAATTCTCAAAAACAAATATATATCCAGAAAACCAGAAGCTTCATTAAAACTTTACAATACGGCAGCTTTGTTTAGCCATCGACCATTACAAAATATAAAAACTAAGTATAAATACTCAAAGCAACTTTATCCCTACATAAACACACTATGGTCATGCATTCAAGGCTTGGCGTCTACATCCTCTTCTGTCAGGCTACACTTGCACTGTTCTGTCAGACGCAAGATCTGATCGGTATGGGCTTCACAGGAAAATTCATGACAATGGAACTTTTGACTAACAGTCTGCCCTCCACGGCCAGATTTTCCATACTTTCCATTTATGTGATGAAACAAGGTTTAAAATACCCTACCATCTCTATTAACTACCTTCATTGGGATCAGGACGAAGCCTGACACCCATGAATGCTCCAAGCGAGCTCACAACTCCTTCAAGTCAATTATGGTGCCTCGAGGCCACGCGAATATATATCTATGAACTACTTGCGCGCTTTGGTTCTTTGTGCAGCTCCTTTTCCTTTGCCCCATGAAATCTTGGGCCATGACCACGTGCTTATCCATATGAAAACTTGGGATTTCGTATTTCGGGAGCTTTCACTCCCCTTGATTTTAAAAATCCCAATGCTCGCTCCTGCGAAATGGCCCATTTGGATCAATAGTTGGATTTGCCTCGATTCTAATGGCCATGATCATCTCCTTGAACAACCTCAGTTGCCCACTTCTTCAACAGACATATGTTTTCCATTTGGCCTCGCTTTACATACGACCTTGGGCTATGATAGTGGGCCAAACTCTTAGGCGCGTCCCAATTTCGTGTTTCACAAACTCATGATGTGCTATGTGCTAAAAAATATGAGTCATGAAATAGCAATCCCTTGGATCAGATGACACGCATCCCTTTGAAAGGAATGACCCAGATTAGTTCGGCGTTTCGGGACCTCGGGCCATCGACACTTCTCACCAGAACCTTCCCGAACGAATTTCTACGCAGTTCGGATCCTGCACCACGTGTCGCTCTAGAACGGACGACCCATATGGGTTTGAAACTTCTCATTTCATGAGTCCTCATGACTCGACCCTTTGAATTCTCCATCCTGTGAGTCAACGAAATGCTAATATTGCGCCAGGCGTCCCTCCGATACCAATGACTAAGATCAACCTCTTGATTTAGGACCTCTATTCGATGCTAAACCTGGTGCAGCTACATGATCTTGATCACCCGATGATCTTTGATCTGATCTATCTGATGGATCTTTGTCGTTGAAAACTAATCTTGCTCACTCACTTGATTTGAGTCCATATTAGACCGCTTCAACTGTTGCGCCTGGTTATCACGAATGCAACCTGTTTAGCTTACTTGAATGATTGGTTGAGGGCTCGGGAAAACAAAAGATCATAGGCAGAGATGAAAAGAGGAATGATTAGCCAAAGAGAAAATAGGAATGATGAGGGTTGATACTTCTTAGACAAGCTGACAAGGAAAACTGGTTGATTGAAGGATGAAGGAAAAAAGAAGACAAGCTACAAGTCCAGAGGGAAAACTTACGATCAGGTCTGCAAAAAGGGGGAGGGACAGGTAAGGATGCAGACTTAGGTAGAAACCACAAACCTTTAAGGTTTTGACAAATTTATGTGCTAACATTAGGTTCCATGGGGGATAGAGTCCTCCCTGAGAGGCTTTAAGAACTCTTTTCGCGGCTTCAGTGCCTTAGTGTTGGGTTGTGGAGTCTCCTATAAAAAACAAAACAAAATAAAACAGAAATGATATTTACAATGGTGGGATGCCGATAGCAGATTTAAACAAAAAACATTTTCAAGAAGTGACCATTTACAGGTCCACCAAAAACTTTGTCACCCTCCAAATTCCGCAACTGGTAAGTGTTGTTTCGAAATGCCTCAAAAATCTGGAAAGGACTGATCCAAAGGGATTCAAATTTACCAAGTTTTCCCTTGTCTTGTCTTGGAGCATTACATTTGAGTACTAGATCTCCCGATAGGAAATCCTCTTGACTTCTTTTCCTGTCAAAGGCCTGCTTGATTTTCTGTTGATGATCATGTGCTTTGTCCATCACCTTCTCTCTAGTCTATTGCACTTCTACCAATTGATGTCTCCTCCTGATCATGTCATCAGGCTCTTCGTGGCAGTCTTGGAAGAATTTCACCACAAGTAGGGCGAGCTGAGAAGGAAAAACCTCTTCAATCCCATACACAAGTTGGAAATGAGAGATGCCTAGGGACCTCCTTTTTTCCACTCTATCATCCCACAGAGAAAATTTCATCTTCGAATCCCATGCTTTCTTATTGTCCTCTAACAATCTTTTGATAATCTTTATAAGGCTTTTGTTAGAGGATTTGCTAATCCATTTCCTTGGGGATAGTAGGGGTGGAATGAAACAATTTGATCCCGAACTGTTCACAGAATCATATCAATGGCTTGGCCTTGAAAGATGCAACATTGTTAGTGATAATACTACTTGGGCAACCAAATCTTGCTATAATATCTTCCAGAAAAGAAATGATCACCTTATGAGAATCACTCCTTGTGGGGATATCTTCAATCCACTTGGTAAAATAGTCTGTGGTAGTCAAGATCAATCTATGTTGATTGCTTGATGTAGGGTGAATTTCCCCAATGAAGTCTAGACCCCATTGACGAAAGGGTGATGAGGCCACCACAGTCTTTAATGAAAGAGACTTGAGCTGATGCTTCCTAGAGAATTTATGAAATTTGATACAAACCCTAATTTTTTCACAGACATAAGTGAATAGAGTAGGCCAGTAGTACCCATCCCTGAGAATTTTGTAGGAAATGGTTTTCCATAAGTGATGTCCCCCACAGAGGTTGTCATGGAAATCAAATATAATTTTCTGGGCCTCTTGTGGGTCTAGACATCTCAGGAGCACTCCTAGAGGGTCTTTCCAATATAGAACATGGTCGATAAGGCAATATCTGATTTCTTTGAGCTTTAAATCTCTTGCCTTTCTCCTTCCCATACCATCAGGGGGACTTAACTCCTGTAGAAAAATTATAACATCTTTGTACCAGGTGCATTCTGCTAACAAAGGGCTTCCCTGAGGGCCTTTATAAGATGCTTCAGCCTGCTGGTTTTCTAAGCAAGTGTTGATGAAGTTAACCCGCAAATATTTACAATTAGATTCAACCAACAACTTGGCTAATCCTTGGCGTTTAACTAGTTGGTGGGTTTTATTTCTAGGTCGAATTCGAGGATTTTGACAATCCACTTGCTCCTTCTCCCATCTATGTCAGGATGAATGAGAATGTCCTTCATAGAAGCCGAAGGAACATATGCAATGATTTTCGAATGAAAAACATAGACTCTAAAGGCTTTGAGATCTTTCACCAAGGCATAGGCCTACTTCTCCATGATGTCATATCTGATCTCTCCATCTCTTAATTCTCTACTAAAAAAGGAAATATGTTGTTCCAAACCTGCATCATTCTTTTGTAGTAAAACAACTACCACTATGTCAAATCAAGCAAAAGAGAAAATTAGAAAATCCTTGGAATAATCTGGACCGATAAGCACAAGCGCTTTAGTCAATGCCTTCTTGATTTGATTGAAGGATTCTTTGGACTCAACAGTCCATTTTACTTCGTTCCCCTTCCTGAGAATGGTTTTCATGTGTTTAACCAATTCAACAAAGTTTGAAACAAACCTTCTTAGAAAAATAATTTTTCCCAGGAACGACTGGACTTATTTCTTAGATTTGGCAACTGATAAGGCTTGAATAGCTTCTACTCTGCTTGAATCAATCCTGACCCCCTTAGCTGATAGAATGTGTCCCACCAATTTTCCTTTTTGCATGGAAAATAAAGACTTGGGATTTAGAGAGAGAACAAACCTTCTGCATTTCCATAAGACCTTTCTCAGATGCTGACAATGTTCTTTATCAGATTTGGATAAGACTATTATTTCATCTAGATAGATGACCACAAATTTATCTCTTTCTCCAATGAATGTGATGTCCATGGCTCGCTGGAAGGTTGCTCCTGCATTCATCAATCCAAAGGGAATTTTGGCATACATGAATGTGCCCCAAGGAGTGGCGAAGGTTTTCTTTTCTCTATCCTCCAGTAGGACAGATCTCTAATTATATCCCAAAAATTCGTCAATCATGGATATCCTAGATGCGCCTGACACCCTCTGTAATATATGTTCCATCTTTGGCAGTGAGTAATTATCCTTCTTAGAGATTATGTTCAGATTTCTCCATTCTTCTTTCTCCCTGGGACTAGGTTGGATACCCATTTAGAATATCTCAAAGGGACAATAATCCGAGCATCCAAAATCTTCTTCACCTCCCTTTCCATAATAGGCAGCAACATAGGATTTATCTGTCTTAATTTTTTCCTAAATGGTTTGGATTCCTCTTTCAATGGAATATTATGCTTGATGACACTGATGTCATATTTTCTGAGGTCTTCATAGGTATAGGAAAACATGTCAGAGAATTCCTTGAATAACTCAGTATACTCGACCCTCTGCTCCCTTGACAGGTTGCTTGAAAACTTGACGAATTTCAGATCCGTCTCTGTGCCAATATTGCACTCAGCTACATCATCATCCTCAGTCGACCTCTGAGCTTTCACTTCCACATAATTATTGTCGAATATCCTTTCCAAAGGGACTATTCCCTTTGGAATGTGATTGCTCGACAACTGCACAATATGATGATTAGCATTTTTCTTTAAAAATACATCAGCATGCAAGTTACTTTGAGAATCGGAATCATGGTCTATGTGTAATGTAGAAAATTCATCAACAGCTTCCAGGAACCTATTGATCTCAAGATCATCCTCAAATACCTTCCAATGCTTGACATTGTCAGGTATGGAGGGTCAGTATTTTAATTCTATATCATATATGAGCTTGGGTGGCAGAAGGACTTTGAAATTGCTTGTCTAAACAACCAAAGATTCAACCATCGCATTCTCTTCTCTCGGAATAAATGAAATGTTGAAACTGAGAAAAAACTATCAATCAGATCCCCCACTTCATTTCTATATGATCTCAACCGAGGGTGTTTGGCCTGATAAATACTCTTGATCTGTTGGAAAATTAACTTAGCATTCCCAAACATTGATATCTCTTCAATTCATATGTCTTTTGCAGCCCTCAAACCCAAAACAAGAGCTTCATACTCTGCCACATTGTTGGTAGCTTCAAATTCTAGTTTATAGTACAAAGGTATTGCCTCTTGACAAGGTGACACAAAAAACACTACTGCACCAGCACCTTCCTTAGAAGAAGCTTCATCGAAGAAAATCTTCCACACAAAAGTAGTTGGAGGAGGTATTTCATGAAACGAAATGTGTTGCTTTATGATTTCAAGAGGAGCTTCAGGAGTATCAATGAGTTGTAACAAACTAGATCCCAAATCAGTGTCGAGTGCAAATATGGGATGATTGGTGGGATCCTCTTCATCAATAATAATATAGGCCAACTGAGCTTCTCTGTACAATCTCCTATGTTCCCCCTCGAACACTGGAATGGTAGCATATGTGAGGTCCATCTGCAAGGTTCCCCCAAGTCTTTTTATCCAAGATCTTGACAAGAGCATGACAAACTTGGGGGGAACATCATCCACCATGATATCCATGACCACGCTCTTCATGGGCAATTGAAACAAGGTCACAACTAGATCTTTGATGACCCCAAGACATTGCACTCTCCTCAAATCAAACGAATATAAATCATGATAGACCTTTGTGATTTCTAGTCTGAGTTCTTCCATGACAGTTTTGGGCATGAGATTATGAGATTCCCTTGAGTCCATCAGATAGTTATGCAACACCTTATCATGTATGTTCAACAATGTGTATAAAGGATGGGATGAATCATCTATATCTTCTACCATAGGACCTAAGTTGACTGCTGTCTTTTCATCTTGAAGATTTACTGAGTCTATGGAATGGAAGGATGGCTCGGACTACAACAACTTGGAGAGGGATTTTTTGAAATCTTCGTGCTTAATTATCTTTGAAAGGAGCACACGGATCCTGATCTTTTGAATTTCATGCTCAAAACTAAAAGAGGAAACGGGCTTCAGAACTTCTCTCAGTTTTGGAACATGGTCTTTGGGTATCGGTGAGGGGTTCTGACTTTCTTTTCTTTGTTGTTGTTTGCTACATCTTTGGTAGGCTTCTGTGCTCTGGAAGGCTGATCAAGGATGTCAGAATTCCCTTCTTTCTTCTTATACCTCAGACTGTATTTATTGGGACTTTTATTGGCCTTCTCACCCTTAGCTCGTTTATTTGACTGTTCATGAGGGATTTCTCATATGCAGATCGAGTCAAATGGGGAAATGGGGAGGTGTCTCCAAGAAAATGGATTTTAGGATCAAGCTCTTCTTCCTCCCTCTCTTCATCAACAATGAGGTTATTTTGGAGGGGGGTTTGGGTTTTCTGGTAATCCCTCTCTCTGTTTCTCAACTCTCTTGGGAGTATTTGAGGGGCATTGTTTGGTCTTCCGAAGATGGATCTGTTATCAACATTTTGAGGATTTATGTATGTCTTATTCCCCTCTACTTCCAACCTTTCCATTCTAGTTGAAAGTGATTTTAGTAACTTGGTTACTTCATCAATTTGAGGTGGGGAAACAGAGGAGCTAGAGGTGGAGATTTCCGATCTTCCCATCGGTATGTCCTTATCAGCTTTATTCCTGAGTCGATTTACTGCCAACATGTTAGACTCTACTTCCAAGGCTGCATCTTGCATGTGAGCCAAGGAAGTAGCTCTTCTCTCTCTCAACAGGAGGCAGAAGTCAGGTTCAAAAGCACCAACATAGGTAACCTTGGCAAAGGCTTCTCTAGGCTTTATCTTAGTAGGGATATTATTGTACATCTTGTTGAATCTTTTGGAGAAGTTTGAGACAGATTCTCCCTCCTCTTTCTTTAGAGCCCCAAAATATGTAATATAGTACATAAAGTATTTTTTATCCCCCCATTGTCTCAAGAAAACATCATCCAAAGCTTCAATCCCAACAATGGATCCAAGGGTCAATCCCCTAAACCATTTCCTAACCTCACCATCAAGGCTCTAGACAAAGACTCTCATCCAGACATCTTCATTTTCAATATTCATATTATCTACACAATTGTTGAAGGAAGGATGGTGTTCTTCAATAATTATGTCTTCTTCTCCCGTGAACTTAGGCATATACTTTAGGTAATCTCCAGCAAGGAGAGCATTCATCGGCTGAGGTAGGGATAAAGGGGAATATCTTGTAGCCACTATGACATCCATTTTGTTTCTAGGAGAATTAACACCTTCCATTGGGGTGATGTGTGGAGGAGAACTAGGATGGGAATGGGTTCGAATAGGGGACACTGGAACTGAACTTCCAGGAGGAAAGGGAAACAACAAAGGATTTGGAGAAAAGGATACCAGTCTTGAGGGAACATGAGTTTTCCTTTATGTAAAACCAGTAACTCTAACATGAGGAGGGGTGGTATAGCCTGGAGTGGGAAAATATTCTGCAGTCCTAGGTCTAAAACATGGTACAACTTTAGGGGAGAGAGGAGTGACAAGGATTTCTCCCTCCAATCTAGGACAAGGAAGTGAAAACTCAATAGGAACACTTCCAAAATTTAAAATTCAGGAAACTCCAACATATGGTATGATAGAAAAATGAGAAGCAGATATCGGAGTTTCAAAAAAAGGATGGTAAAAATCATCAGAAATACCTGGTTCAGAAGTAGAAGTACTCTCTCGAAGGGCCTTCCCCTTTTTGATAATATTTTTTGGATCAGCTTCAGGTATAGCTAAAGGCAGTTGCAGAGTGGACCTCATGTGTCTACCTCTAGAATCCACAGTTGAAATAGTGGAGTCGCCAGTGGATTTGCATCGATGGATTCACCGCGGTGGAGTTGTCAAGTGCACAGTTTCAATCTTTGATGTACTAAGTTTTGATGAACCTTCAGAACTAGTAAGATTTCTCATTCAATCCCAGGGAAAATATTCAATTTATTCCTCGACAGCGGCACCAGAAATGTTAGTACCATGAGTCACCTCTGGATTGTAGCAGAGGTAAGCCTGATACCCATCAGAATTCTGTGTCATGAATTGGTTATAATATGGCCAAATGGGCACAATCTCAAGAAAATATCATCTTAACTCATAAAACTGGGTGGGTATGCACAAGTAGGTCAGGTCTTAGTTTAACTTTAGTCAGTAGGTTGTAGTAAGGGTGAGTAGGAGGAAGAATTTGGTAATAAAATTTTAGAGGTATCTTGCAGACATTAGGTCTTCTAGCAGCCCAAAGAAGAAAGACTTAAAAAACAAGATCTTCTTTGAAATTCAAATCTCAGAGAAACTTAAGGGAATTATAACAACATTAGAACCAAACATCCATCGTAACACAATCACAACAATTCATGTGAATCAGTCATCATGAATCCTCTTAGTAAGAGAGGTGAATAAGCTGGAGTGAGAAAGATTTCTTTCATTAAACAAGAAGTCTCAAAAACAAATACATAGCCAGAAAACCAAAAGCTTCATTAAAACTTTACAATACGGGAGCTTTGCTCAACCATCGACCATTACAAAATATAAAAACCGAGTATAAATATTCAAAGAAACTTTCTCCCTACAAAAACACACTTTGTTCATGCATTCAAGTCTTGGCGTCTGCATCCTATTATATCAAACTGCACTTGCAGTCTTCTGTCAGACGCAAGATCTGATCGGTATGGGCTCCATAGGAAAATTATTGATAAGGGAACTTTCGGTTGACAGTCTGCCCTCCATGGAAATATTTTCCATACTTTCCATTTATGTGATGAAACAAGGTTTCAATTACCCTACCAATCTCCATCAAGTACCTTCATTGGGATCGGGACGAAACCTGACACACATGAATGCTCCAAGTGAGCTCACAACTCCTTCGAGTCAATTCTGGCGCCTTGAGGCCGCGTGAATCTTTCTTTGTGACCAACTCTAGCACTTTGGTTCTTTGTGCAACTCCTTTTCCTTTGCCCCATGCAATCACGGACCATGACCTTGTTCTTATCCATATGAAAACTCGGGATTTCATATTTCGGGAGCTTTCACTCCCTTTGATTTCAAAAATCTCGATGCTCACTACTGTGAAATGGCCCATTTGGATCAATAGTTGGACTTGCCTCAAATCTGACAACCATGATCATCTCCTTGAACAACCTCATCCGCCCACTACTTCGACAGGTGCCTGTTTTCCATTTGGCCTCGCTTTCCATACGACCCTAGGTTGTGATCGTGGGACAAACTCTTAGGTGCATTGCAATTTCACGTTTCACGAACTCATGATGTGCTCTGTGCTCAAAAATATGAGTCACGAAATCATGATCCCTTGGATCGGATGAAACTCGTCGCTTTGCAATGAATGACCCATATTATTTCGGCGTTTCGGGACCTCGGGCCATCAACACTTCTCAGCTCAACCTTCTCAAAAGACTTTCTACATGGTTTGGATCATGTGCCATGTTCTTCTCTAGAATGGACGACCCATATGGTTTCGCGAATTTTCATTTCACGAGTCCTCATGACTCATCCCTTTGACTACTCCATCTTGCGAGTCAGCAAAACGATGATCCCGCACCATGTGTCCCTCCGGTACCAATGGGTAATATCAGCCTTGCGATTTCAAAAATCTGTTCGACGCTAAACCTGGTGAACCTGCATGATCCTGATCACTCTATGGTCGTCAATATGATCTAACTGATGTATCTCCACCGTTGAAAAATGATCTTTCTCACTCGCTTGATTTGAGCCCATATCAGACCACTTCAAGTGTTGCGCCTGGTTATCACGAATGCGGCCTGTTTGGCTTACTTGAATGATCGACTGAGGGCTCGGGAAAACAAAATATCAAAGGTAGAGATGAAAATAGGAATGATCGGCCAAATAGAAAATATGAATTCTAAGGGTCGATAATTCTTAGACAGGTTGACAAGGAAAACAGGTGGATCGAAAGATGAAGGAAAACAGAAGACAAGCTACAAGTCTATAGGGAAAACTTATGATCAGGTCTGCAAAAAGGGGGAGGGACAGGCAAGGATGTAGACTTAGGTAGGAACCACAAACCTTTAAGGTTTTGACAAATTTATGTGCTAACAAGAAGAAACACAGAAGCAATGGTAAAATCCTAAGACAAAGAAGAAAAACCCTAAAGCGAATCAATAGTCTAGAAAATCCCCTCCCCAAGAGGGATTTCCCTCCAATCCAAAATCTTAGAAATTCCTTGCCACCTCATCGACACACACTAGCAATAATTCTATACCAACTAAAAACCAATATGAAATTCTATCGGAGGCAAAAGAAGAATCTAAACAAGATATTCCTCCCACCCAACAGGAAAATATAGGTATGATAGGAAATGCACCAACCCCTCCAATCATCCAACAAGGTGCCCCTCAACTTAATCAAGAAGAGGAAGAATTGAAGAAATCTCTGAAGAGGAATAATACTGAGCACCCAAACCACTAAAAAAACCAAGGTGGAAATCAAACAATCATCACAAAGAAGCAACATCTCAAAGGGGAATTGATATGGGAAGACAAAGCATGCTAGATGGACACAATAAAAAAGAACCAAGGTCATTAAGAAATCAAGGTGGATCAGTTCCCCCTAAAGGGGGAAACCCTAAAATATCTTCCAAATGATTAAGGTCATTTCCTAGAATTGCAGAGGACTAGGAAGTGAACTTAAAAACTAAATGGTTATAAATATACTTCGCTATGAAAAAACACAAGTCCTCCTTCTCCAGGAAATGAAAATGAAGGACAAGGATGTCCTTCAAGATAATACTTTCTTCTAAAAATCAAGTCAAGATAAGTAATTCAAGTCAAGGGGCGCCTCTAGAGGCATTTTCACTCTCTAGAACCCCCTCATATTTCAACTAGAAGATTGGGAAAGAGAGTCTAATTGGTTGTTGGTCTCCCTCCTCCACCTCCCATCTAGTAAGAATTTATCCATTTTAAATATTTCAATTCTTTCTATTAATAAAGACAAATATTTTTGTTGGTATTCCCTATTCTCCCTCTAACACAGGCTAAGACCTGCATTTTTTTTTTTTTATCTTTGTTGGGGATTTCAATACAACTCTGCATAATCATGAGAAAAGGGGAGACTCTATTGTAAGAGAGGAAACTAGAGAAAACACTGAAGATATCTTAACAAAATTTTATTTAATAGACATTAGACCTATCTCTGGTCACTTCACTTGGTCCAATAAGAAGAAGGGCCTTGGTCACATTAATGCCAAGCTTGACCTCTTTCTGATCAATAGAAATATTTTGGAAGAATCCTATGTCCCCTCCCCAAAAATTCTCCCCTGGTCGGGCTTAGACTATTGGTCAATCTCCCTTGACCTATCCCCCCCACTCCCACCTTGGTCCCATTCCTTTTCATTTCAAACCTTGCTGGACTGATGATCCTTCCTTTCTTGGGGTGATTGAGGAAGCTTGGAGTCCATAGATTCAAGGATACCCTATATTTATTTGGGAACAAAAGTTAAAAGAAACCAAAAGGGATATTCGAGAATGGGTGAAAGTTAAAACAACTCAAGAAAGAAAAGACATCCAAGATTTGACAGAAAAAATGGAGGAGATTAGGGCCAAATTGGAGGTCGAACCTGCATCCTCATCTCTTCTCATGGAAGAACAAATATTTTTTTCAAAAGAATCATAAGGCCATGAAAGTATAAGAAGTGGATTGGAGGCTAAAGTCTCGTATCCTTTGGCTCAAAGAAGGGGATAAAAATACAATTTTTTTCCACTAACATGCTAAAGTGTGGGTCTGGAGAAATAAGATTTCAAGATCACGGGAGAGGATAACCTTCTAATCACATGACATGATCATCTTAAGCAATCAACGAGAAAGCATTATGAGAACCTATACTCTAAATATGGAAAGGGGGACATCGATGCCCAAGAAATGTTCCTAAAATACATCCCTAGGATCATCACTGGTCAAGACAATATCAAATTGTCAAGCAAAGTGACTGAAAATGAGATCCTGGAGGTCCTTCTTCAAATGAACCCAGACAAAGTTCCAGGACCAGATGGTTTTTTGGAGCATTTTTATCTCATAAGTTGGAAAATCATCAAAACAAACCTCGTGTGCATGATTCAATATGTTCAAAAATCGAAAAGAATGGGAGGCAACACTAACTCCTCATTCTCTACCCTTATTCCTAAGGAAACCAATCCCTCCTCTTCTAGTTGTTTCCGCCCAATTTTTCTTTGCAGTGTTTCCTACAAGATTATTTCCAAAATCATAGTTAATCATATAAAACCCTATCTATCCTCTCTCATCTCTCCAAATCAAGAGGGTTTTGTGGAGAAAAGGAAAATGATGGATAATATCCTAATAGTTCAAGAAGATATTCATTTAAGCAGGGGAAGGCGAGCAAGAGGAATGGTAATCAAATTGGATATGGAAAATGAATTTGATAGGGTAAGACACAACTTCCTTTTTGCATTCCTATCTAGGTTTGGATTTGGATCAAACCATATTGCCTAGATCTCTTCTTGTACTAGTTCTCCTTGGATTTCCCCAATGGTCAACGAAAGGCTGACATACTTCTTCAAAATCACTAGAGGACTCATGAAAGGTTGTCTATTGTCCCCCTTATTTTATATATTGATGGTAAAATCCTTGAGAAAAATGTTGGAACATGTGAGGTGAGATAAAACCATCCCTGGTATCAAAATATCTAACCAGGACAAGAGATTTATCACTCCCAATTTTTTAATGACACCTTGTCGTTAGGAGGGGCTTCCTCTATTATAACAAGAATATTCATGGTGATCCTAGAAGAATTCATGAAAGCCTCGGGAGGAAAAATAAATAGTCAGAAGATCCAAATTTATGTATGGAACACAAGCTCAAGAGTAGCCCAAAGCATTGCCAACATTTTTCAGTTTCAGTTGCAGGAGAACTAGACTTATTTTAAATATTGGGCATTCATATATGCTTACAAAATATTTCTTTCTCATCTTGTACTCCCCTAATAGAAAAAATTAAATCCAAATTTACCCTTTGGGGATCTCAATGGATTAGTCTGATATACAGGGTGGTACTAATTAAGGCAGTTCTCTCAACTCTCCCCTATCTTCGAGTTTTCTTCTCTTTTGGCCCCAACAAGTGTGAAGTGTACTATAGCACAATAAATAAGAAAATTTCTCTGGCAGTGAGGAAAGATAAATAACAAAAGAATACATCTAGTAAATTGGAACACAGTGAGAGCACCAAAAATTCATGGAGGTTTGGGAATTCGACCTCTCAAATATTGCATTGGGGGATAAAATCTTATGGCAGTTAGTCACAGGTAAGAAGGGTTGGTGGAAAAATATCCCGCTACATAAATACTTGGAAGGGGATTGGCTTCACTATTTGGACTCTACCCCACCCTCTCAACTTGGTTCTCCAATTTGGAAATTATTGAAGGCCTCCCTCCCTATTTTTCAAAGTAATGCTACATGGATTCATGCCAATGGAAAACAAGTTATCTATTTGGAAAGACATCATTATGGGTAATCCTCCCCTACAAGTGAAAAGGGAATTACAACCTCTCTTCCTGTGGTGCTCTAATCATGGAATAATTTCTCTTTTTGACATCTCAAAATGGCATCCATCTAGTTTTTGGGCATGCTGGATTTTGGGGGACCTCCCTCCTCATCTTTACCCCCATTTCTAATCCCTATGTTCTTCATTGCAAGGATGTGCTCCTCATAATTTGTCAGTTAAATACTCTAGAGGTTGGGGTGATGGTTCCTATTCAGTCCAGGCTAGTTATGTGGCCCTTATTGCAAATTTAACCCTCCCCCTAGATCTAAGGTTTGGATCAGAATCTGGGCTTCAGAATGTCTCCCCAAGATTACTATGTTTTTTTGGATTTTAGCGCATGGAAAATTTTTGACAGGAGAAAATTGTTATAAAAACAGGACCGCGGAGCAATAAAATAAAACAAATGCAGAAACAAAACACAGAAGACACACAATACAAGAGAGACACAGATTTACGTGGTTCACCCAGTGTGGGCTACGTCCACCAGAGAAATTGCCAGGTCCTTCCTTTATTGTTATCCAGCAAATGAAGGGATACAACCTATAGAAAAACCCGCTATAACTTCCTCTTCTTTCTCTCACACTCTCCTCTCTCAGAATACAATATTCACCAAACACCATAGTCGCGATACATTTCCCTCATAAAAGAGGGTTGCCTTCTAGGGCAAAAAACCCTAACATAATCTCTACCGTTAGATCTGCAACCTTATAATGAACGGTCCAGATTTACAATGAAATTACAATATACTTTTACAAGGCAATTTTTG
>ML779020.1:225700-261444 GCA_009831015.1 Picea engelmannii | reverse complement strand
TAACCTCATCATCAAAGTCCACTTTTACAGAACTTAGTTGATTAGTAACCGTATTAAATTCATTTAAATGATCTGCAACAGACCCACCTTCTAACATCTTCATATTAAATAATCTCTTCATTAGAAATACCTTATTCGACGCCAAGGGTTTTTCATACAATTTGGCCAACGCATCCATCAAACCCTTCGTTGTCTTTTCTTTCGAAATATTGAAAGACACCGATGCTTCCAGGCTCAGCCGTATCGTTCCTAGAGCCTTTGTGTCAAGAATATCCCATTCTTCATCCTTCATGGCCACCGTCTTCTTTGCTACTCCGCTCAATGGTAGGAATAGATCCTTATGATATAAATAGTCTTCCATCTGCATCTTCCATAACTGGTAGTTTTGGTCGTTAAATTTCTCGACCCTAAACTTTCCATCTTCTGGCATTGCTCCCACTCGAACCAGGAACCCTCTTTTCCTACGAGTTACCTTATGCTCTGATACCAGTTGTTAGAAAAACATGACCGCAGAGCAATAAAATAAAACAAATGCAGAAATAAAACACAGAAGACACACAATACAAGAGAGACACAGATTTACGTGGTTCACCCAGTGTGGGCTACGTCCACCAAAGAAATTTCCAGGTCCTTCCTTTATTGTTATCCAGCAAATGAAGGGATACAAGCTACAACAAAACCCATTGTAACTTCCTCTTCTTTCTCTCACAGTCTCCTCTCTCAGAATACAATATTCACCACACACCATAGCCACGATACATTTCCCTCATAAAAGAGGGTTGCCTTCTAGGGAAAAAAACCCTAACATAATCTCTACCGTTAGATATGAGACCTTATAATGAACAGTCCAGATTTACAATGAAATTACAATATACTTTTACAAGGCAATTTTTTCTTTGGGGGCTTCACCCCCGAACCCCCGTTGGGGGCCCACTTGCCCCCAGACCCCACAAAGGGGGTACCCCCCCTCTGCACTCCCTCGCGTGGAAGAGTGTACATACTTCTGGGGTGTAAATACTTCATGGGGTATAAACACGACTGAAAGTAAAAGACCTATAAATCAGGAAGATAATCAGGCTCCAAAACCAACAAAAACTTGCAAAAGTGTGGTTTCAATGGCCCTTATAGGTGTGCCCTTTGCTATCAGGCTGAAGAAAATATTTTCCATATTTTCTTAGAATGCCCCTTTTCTAAAACTGTTTGGTCATTTATTTTTTATGGCTTGTTTCCCCTGGTTAGTTGGTCATCCTCCCTCACTCTTCTTTTTAGAAAATGGAAAAATCTATACCAAGGGTCTCTATAAAACAAGTGGTATCTTAAAGATTTATTCATGGCTATCCCTAAAATTTTAACCGGGAAGGTGTGGATGGCCTGGAATAGAGATGTCTTCTCAGGATTTAACTCACCTCTAGAGTTGGTGGAAAATAAGTGCATGTGATTAATGCTTGAGTTCTTCCAACATAAGGGTAGGAAATCCACTTCACAACAAAATCTTACTCCTGCAGAAGACAAATGGCTTAGTCAATTCTTCCCTAATGGAGTTCATCTTCTCCAAAACAATATTCAAGGGACACATAGTTGTCCCTGGAAGATCCATGTACCTCAAGAAGAATTTGAAGGTTGGAAGAACAACCATAAACAACATATCCTTTGTTTTGATGGATCCTCGAAAGGAAATCCAGGGGTGGCAAGAGCGGGTGGGGATATCTTTCCCCAGGACAAGAAATAATATTAACCTTCTGTTGGAGTCTTAGTGTAGCATCTAACAATCAAGAAGAGGAAAACACCGTATTCAAGGGTTTAATTTTGGCTAAGAGACAAGGCATATAATACATTTATATAATTGGAGACTCTTGGGTTATTATTAATCAAGTCAAAAAATGCACCCCACCCTAGGACATGGAACTCAAAAGAATCATAGTAAGATCCCTTAAAGAAATGAAGGCCTTCAAGACTCTTCAATGTTGCCATGTACTTTGAATCAACAAATTTGGAGTGGATACCCAAGCCAATCTTGCCACCCAATATACTTCGGGCACTTTTAGAATCAATGAACAGACCGATTTCCATTGTATTCCATAATCTTGGCCATGCATAAGGTTGCAATAATCATAACTGGTCATGGTCGGGACCCAGTCGCAAACCCATTTCCAATATCCAGTCAGATTTCAACTCACTTAGTTTCCAACTCCAATCTCCTGAAGGGCTTGGCATGCGACACTCCATATTCATGCATGTCTCCTTTCAAGATTCTGGAAGGTGGCATCATCGACTCGTACAAGCCAAATCTTGTTGTGATCTTGGGATTTATTGCGTACATGCACTCCCTCCAGTATCCTCTCTCCCGATCCTATTTTCGGGGTTTTTTTTTAATCGATCGTATGGTTCTGGTACTTCACCACACATCAGGGACATCATCTCACCCCTAGCTTGCGGAATCCATTTATAGTAATTATTAGTACTCTAAATGTTGGTATTTTCACATGCATGGGGTTAAGGTTCGCAAGGTAGATTGGAAGTTGGAGTTCTATCATTACCAGGGGTGATGACCATTCGCACGAAACTAAGGAGATTTAACGACAGATAGGAAGATGGAAAGTACAATGTCTTTGGGAAGTTGTCAGATCTCAGTTATTTTTTTTGCAGTGTCTCATTCTTTAGCTATGCTAGGAAAACCTTGGGTAAATATTTGTAAACTCACATGGAGGGAGAACAGGAATATGTGTCTAGTGGTGAATCGAAAAACATGGGTGGTGGGTTGGATAAGAGAGAAACAAGAGGAGGAACTTGATGCTTTGGTAAATTTAGTAAATTCACTGAATCTTAGATTAAACAATACCTCTTCCTAGTGGCAAATGAAGATGGAACTGTTGATAGAACATAGGCAAGGCTTCCAACAACTGCGAGATGAAGTTGACACCATTTCATTCTGAGGTGGTGGAGTTGTGTTCCAGAGTAATCCCTCCAGGACCGAAAATCTCAATTTCTTCATTTCTAATGTCGTCTCTGCCTCAAACCATCCTAGATAGGTACTATATCTAAATTTTACCCTAGATTCCTCAGAAGGGGAACATGAAAAGAATGGCTATGCAAATATTTAATTTCTATGCTTTGTCTTAGCATTTTGATACTAGGGATATTTTATAGGAGCTATAGACTTTCTTGTAATTTTGTTTTAAACTCTGAACTCTCAGCTAGAATTATTGTAAAAGGTATTAGGATACAACCTATTTTTGATAATACATAGGCATTACTTAGACTATTTAAGAACTATTTATGTGGTTACACTATAGAATGTTTTGAACAAAAATTTCCGAATTTTGTTTTTAAATGAGGAAAAATGGGGCAGCCTTGCTTAGCACCAATATTAAAATGATTGTGGAATCACTATTCATTATTACACTTCATCTTAGCAATAAAATTTTCATAGAACCTAGTCATAATACTATAGATATCTAGGCACAGTGTCAAAGGACTTTCTAAGACTAAACAATAAAAACAAATGAGATGTTTTTTTGTCTTTGTAATTCTCGACAATCACTGCAAGGATGGTAAGGAAATTGATTGTAACATGTTGATCCTGGAAGTTAGTTTGTCCTTTAACCTTTTTATTGTCCCCAATACATTGAATTTTTCTTTATTTCAAAAATCAAGTCAAATAACTTTGCTAAAAGGGGGCTAATCATGATAGTCCATTAATTGGCCAAGTGATTTTGGTTTTAGGATTTGAAAATTAGGATGACTAAGGATGGGAGGAATTGGCCCCGATCCCTGCTCTAGAATGGAAAACAATTCTCAATTTTTCCTTTAGTCGCTTCTAAAGGTCTTAAGCCCTTGAAGCCTCATGCTAATGGTTGGGAGTCTCTACAACTGTTTAATGTCATTCCCTAAGTCATTAATTAGGGCCCTACCTTGGTTGATCGCAATCAACCTCCTCCTAACACTAGCATCATTACTTCTTAGTGTTTGTATGCTCAGAGCATAGCCCTCTTTTGTTATGACTTTATGAACTATGGACTTTTAGTTAGTGCTTACATTGGTGTAGATGTTTTTTCTTTAAGATAGCTTGTATTTTTTATTCATATTTGTGGAGGTTTCTTTAGGGACCTACTTTTTTTACGAAAGCCTTGTACAAAATGCTTATATTCATAATTAAAGGGAGTTTTAATTCAAAACAAGAGACAATTAAACTTTCAATCCATTGTTTAATAAGACTCACTTAAAAACTTGATTGAAAAGATATTTGATATGAAATTCAAAGTTCTAATTTCCAAATTTTAGAATTTCAACTTAATAAATTTCAATAGTGTTAACATAGTCATTTACAAAACAAAATATTAAAAATCAAATAAAAATTGAAGAGAAAAACATAATTTTGTTAAAATGTGAAGTTATATATACACTTTTTAGAGTAACTATCAAACATCTAAATAATATGTCTGTGATAAACTTCAGTGATACAAAGTTGTTCATAGTTTTTATGTAACTATGTATCCTGGAAGATCTAAATATAACTAGTAATTGCATATGATATTTATGAACCTGTTGGATCTCAACACTCCCCTTCTTTTTCTTTAATTAAAATCTAGGGTCCCTCGAAATTTTACTTGGATTCTTCATTTGTTTTTCTTTGAATTGATTGAATTGGTATTGGCTTTCTTTGTTTTGAGGTTGGTTTGATTTTATATTCTTTTCTTTTCTTTGGTTTGAATTTCATGAAATTTAAATGCCATTTCGTTTTTCTTTATATAGAGTTTTAATGTTGATGGACGAGCTTCATAATTTGAGAGTTTTTATTACGACACATCTTTTCTATGACATTTGTTTACATTTGATCAAATTTGAATGAGGGAGAGATGAACATAGAAATCTTAATTTAAACGAAAACCTTAATTTTTATCAACTTTTACTTTCGTTTAAATTATGGTTATGTTTTTTTCTTTTGTTCATTAATAATAATTTTCACAAAATCGTTTGGAAGGTTTAATTAATTAAATTATTTTGTTAGTTTACATCTCATTTCAAAATAAAAATAAAAAAAGAATTATCTCTCATTTGTTTGTTTGATTTTGTGAAAACCCAAAATTAATATTTTTCTCCTCTCCATCAACTTGAAGCTTCTAAAATTTTTAGATCATATTTGAAAGGAAAATATAAACGATGTTTGTTTAAAACTTATAGTTAGTTTAAATTCACTTTTTATTTTATTATTTTAGATTTTGTTTTATTCACAATTTTTAGGTTATTAATTTAGGTTTCTTTTTGTTTTACAGGTTTCTATTATCAGTTATTTGATACAGATCTAATCATGGTTTGATTTTATTGTCTAAATACGTTCAAGATAATTGATCCAAAAATAATATTGGATTGCTAAAAATAAATTATGAACAACAACAAATAAGATTTGGAAATGCGTTCAAGAACAGACAAACGATTTTGCGAGACTTGTTTCAGCCAAATCGTAAGGAATTTGAAGAAACGGTTTAAAACCCATCTCCAGAATGGACCCATTTAGCTTACAGGTGGAAATTTTCCTAAACAAATGCACGATTGGAGAAATATTTGTGTCTCTTTGCGAGACAAATTTCAGGGGACGGAAATTATTAGTGACTCCCAGATTGTTTATTCATTGTATAAATATATGAGAAAGTTCAGAGCCAAAGGGATCCAAGAAATTGAGAGAAGGATTTTAATCCTTTCTCTTTTGTATATTATTTCTTTTGTAAACTTTTTTCTTTTCAAATGGAGTAGCGGATGGTTGGAATCTTTGGGAGAAGGGACAAGTATTTTCAAAGAAGAATATGGAATTCCAGGTTGCTTAATGGCTTTTGTCTTGTGAGTAAAATGGGTTTATTTTCATTATAATATTTTCATATTCTTTGAATAATTGATTATGCATTGATTTAAATTAGTTTTAGTCAGTTTTATCAATACATGGTTAATTGCTATCATTTATATATTATTTTTTTCAATCTTTAAGAGTATATTATCCCAAAAGTTCTTCCTGGACCATATGATGAACATATTTTGTTGAAACTATATGAGAACGCAGTTTACTCTTTCTCTTGCGTCATGTGTAGACTTAGCAGTGTTTTTTTATTGTCTTCTCGTGTAATTTCTTGATGTAAAATATTACCTGTGTCGAATTAGCTTTAGTCATTTCAGCACATAATATTTTATATCATGCTTTTCTTTATGTTGTTCATTATCTTTTGGTTTAGTTTAAATCTGTGGCTGATCATCTATTAAGTATTTTGAGTTTACATCTGATGCTAGATAGCTGGTAACACCATTCCTGAGAATTGAAATTTCTTTCATTTTCAGTTATTGGACATTTCAAGGTCACAAGATATATAATTATTTGTCTTTCTGTCGTTATAAACTCGCTCCAGAATATGAAACACTTCATTGAATTTCTTCAGGAAGTATTATGCTTGCTTTTGTCATAGGTTTACACTTAACACGGGTTAAGAGGAGCTCATACAAATATAGAGAGATGAATTTAACTTAGTATTGTTGATCAATGAGAGGTTAGTAGGTGCATTGCTTTCTTTTATTCAGATTTGTTTATATATAAATGAGACGATGATTGCATTAATTAGCTTTGACTATTTCCGTGTCATTGTTTCAATTGTATTTTCTTAGTATTTATTAGTTTAAAATCTTTAAACATAAAAAATATATATATATATATTTATGTTCTTACTTTATCTTATTTTGAAACATTATTATGAACATTCATTTTCGCAAGATTTCAAGTAAACCTTGTAACGACTTGGATTAACTAGACAACCCTAGTCCGAAACTAACCAAAAAATCCAATGTATCAAGAAAGCTTCATATTTGAAAATCCAACGTATCGAGAATAACTTTCTACGGAGTATCATATTCTTCAATTATCTAAGCAATGATGGATTTGGTGTGCCATTAAAAACCATTTTTATTGAAATATTTTAAGTCTTTGTTGTAAAAGAAACATATGTCTAAAATTTGTTCCATAAAATCAATGTCTATATCCTCAAATGAGGTATTACCTTATTACTAGCTACTTTCTTCTCAATTCATTATACGTCCACTTTAATGTTAAGTGAGAATCTCCTATGATACCTCGAAGTACCTTCCTAGCCTCCATTTCATTGGAGGAATTTCCCTTATTGGGCACGACCGGGGAATTAATTGAAATATCTCAAATTGAATTTTTTGATGAGTTGTACTATTTACTATACACATCACCATTTCAAGGTTGTTTAACGTCTAATAAAATGTCTCCCTTTTAAGTCATGTATTTAGTTTAATCGTGGTAGTTAGAAAGCATAATATTTGGTGGGTGGTTAAAGTGGAGTAATATTATTTTCCTTACTTCAATTAATGAATTTCTAAATTGTATATTTACTTTAATAATAAATAGTAATTAGAAGGTATGATGTGTAAATGAGAATGAATTTCTAAATTGTATATTTACTTTAATGATAGTAATTAGAAGGTATGATGTGTAAATGAGTTTTCCTTGCTGTTAAAGTGGGGTATTTTTATTTTCATTATTTATATTTCATTCTTAGTTATAACATGTTTGTCGTTAAGGTGGGGCATTCTTATTTTCATTATTTATAATTCTTATTTTCATTATTTATATTTGATTCTTAGTTATAACATGTTTGTTTTTCATGGGCCCATTTACCTACATACAAAATCCTTTCATTTGGATAAGTTGAATGTGATCATTCCTCAACAATTTATGGTAGAATATATTTTCTTAATCTCAAGCTCTTAACCAAAATTTATCTTCACAGATCTACCAATGAAATCTTTGATACTCACCAAAACATTTTTTATATCACTTCAACAATTTATGGTAGAATATATTTTCTTAATCTCAACCTCTTAACCAAAATTTATCTTCCCAACTCTACCAATGAAATCTCTAACACTCATCAAAACATTTACTATGTCACTTCAACTTAAAGAATTATCTTAAAAATAATTTTCAAATTTACAATATTTTTAATATAAATAATACTTGTAAAACCCTTATGTCTCATAAAATGCTAAAGGTGTTTAAATAGAGATACAATATTCAAAAAATGACATTTTAGGTCATCATCTACCTATCCTTCCTTTGTTGCCCTCCTGTCTCATAAAATGCTAAAGGTGTTTAAATAGAGATGCAATATCCCCAAAATGGCATCTTAAGTCATCTTCCACCTATCCCGTGTTGCCCTTTTAACCAAGATTTACCTTCACAAATCTACCAATGAAATCTCTAACACTCACCAAAACATTTACTATGTCACTTCAACTTAAAGAATGTATATTAAAGTTAATTTTCAAATTTACAATACTTTTAATATAAATACTACTTGTAAACCCCTTGTCTCTCATAAAATGCTAAAGGTGTTTAAGTAGAGATAGAATATCCAAAAAATGACATCTTAGGTCATCATCCACCTATCCTTTGTTGCCCTCCTTCATAGATTCTTTCAACAATTCCACTTTCTCAAACATGGACAACAACAACAAGAGCATAATTCTTTTGTTCATAGATATTTTTAATTGTTCATAGCTTTTTCTTTCTTTCTTTTTTCATCGATGATGAAGTATCCACTAGGCCTGATATTGGAACTAATCCTTTCCTACCTACCAGAGAATAATGGACCGATACACTCATTACAAAGTTCGCAGACTCGCACCCTTCTTTAAGACCAAGAAACCTCCATGTCATCGAATATTTGTCGTCAACTAGACACATTTTGGTATTGAACTCCTCCTGGAGACCCAAAGGATTGGAGCATGTTGGGAAAACCATATCACCTACAAGCCTTGTCCCAATTCATATATTTCTCCTCCACAACACATGCCATCCATAAACATTCAACAACTTCCACTCAATTAACGATGGATGATATGTAGTTTTTAATTCTATGACGATCTTTCTTTTGGATATGTGATGGAGAAATAGTTGCGGTTCTCAAATTTTACATTCATGTCTTTCTCCTTCATGTAAGTATCCTCATCCCATCCCTTACACTTCCTACATGTAAATTTCATTGACTCAGAGGTTACATGATATGTGGTTTTCAATCAAAATGGTGCTTTTTCTTTGGATATGTAAATTGTTGTGGATATTCCACCGGAATAGTTTGTCACAACATATCTAATAAATAAAATTGAAATCTACACTACGAAGGTTAAATTCCTTTAGATTCTAGAATATTTAGTGCTGATGTTCTACATATGCATGAAATAGATAAAATGTGGAAAATAGAGAACAATAAAATAAAATCACACATCATCCACAAGATAACACAAAGATTTTCTCTAGGAAACCCTTACGAGAGAAAACCCGGGAAGAAGGTGAGGCTGCTCTGCTCTCTTTTCTTTGGTATGGAAATAATGCAAGTACAAAGGAGAAGGCACTCTCTATAGATTTACCTAATAGTTGTGGTATGTTAGGCTGCTACAAAACATTAACCCCCTATGTTATGCTCTCTAATTTCTCACTGCCAATCATTCCACTCTATTATGGAACACAATACAATAACATAGAATGGAACGCCTTCTCCTCCTAGTGGCCCGATATTTAACATAGCCTGATAGCCATCTAGGGGTAGATTTTTTACTCAACCCTTAATTGTGGTAGGGTTTTTAACCTTATAGAATAGTATTGAAATTTCTCACATGAATAGCCCCATATGCATGAGTAATGAGGGCTTATGTGGCATCCTCTTGTACCATGGTGGTCAACAAGATAGGTCAACTTGCGGGAGACATAAATTTTGCATGTGAACTTTGATTGATGCACAGTCTGCAACATTGGAAATGTATCAGAGTGAAGAACATCTTCAAAGGGGTGGGAATAATTTCTAGACACCAGAACCCCAAAAAACACCGTTTAATGCCTCAAAATGGCTCTAAAAAGGTCCAGACCCCAATTTTTCAAACTAGGACTTGCCACTAAAATGACCCTTCAAGTTGAATCCTCCAATTTTTCCACTCTTAAAGCATCGAGATAGATGAAAAATAATACAATGATCCAATCCGGATCAAACTTCCCCATTTAGGGAGGATTTTGGTCCCCAAAACATTTACTAAATGAGGTGAGGAAAATTTTCCTCTACCTTCTCCCTAGAGTACCACTTCGCTTTGCATGGAAGTTGTCCTTTCAACCCAATATGCCAAAGGCCATGCTTCCCCTGTCTTGTAGTTCTGGACTACATCTCCAAAATTGCATCCTCTCCTAACTCTTCCTAAGCATGTAGTGATAATTCCTCTATGGAAGGTAGGACCTGCTCCTCCTTCTGATACAACATGGAAGGCTCATAGAGATAGAGATTCACCACATTCACTACGGAGTAAATGCGCATGTATGGCGGTAGACTGAGTCTGTAGGAATTATTTCCTACATTTTCTAGTACCTCAAAAGGACCATACTGCAAATCCTTAATCTTCTTACCATGACCCTGTATCCTTTCTTTATTTAGCTATAACCATACTCTGTCTCCCACTCTAAATGTTCTCTATGTTCTTTGTTGGTCATGTCTAGCCTTGTACTTTTTCTGTGACTTCCACAATGTCTCTTCTACTTGTAAATGGATCTGCCTAATCTTCTCCACACTTTTTTTTTCTTTTAATGCATCTCCTGTGAGGTCCTCCCTCACTCCTCCTTGTTTTCCATATACAACATCTAAGGGTGAAGGTGAAAAATACTAAACACAAGTTTCAAAAGGTGACTTACTAGTAGAAGTGTGCACTACTCTGTTATAAGAGTGTTGTATATAGATCAAATTTTCATCCCAAGACATTGGATGCCTCTGATTATAACCACTCAAACGTTGCACCAAAGTCTTGTTGACTACTTTCGTTTGTCCATCTGTTTGTGGATGGAATGTTGTAGACCTCTTCAACTTAGTGTCCACTTTCTCCCATAATGTAGTCCAAAATGCAATGAGAAATCTGGTATCCCTATATGAGATGATGCTCCTTGGTATGCCAAAGTGCACCCAAACCTATTCAAAGAACTTGTTTGTTGCTTCTTGTCCATTGATGGTCATTTTACAAGGCATGATAATGTACATTTTTCTGAATATGTCAACTACCAAAAATAGATAGTCATGTCTCTTCCTGGTTGTTGGTAAACCTCCCACAAAATCCATCAAAAAAAATTCCCAAGGTCGAGTGGATACATGTAAGGGATGGTATACACCTTGCTTCATGTTACTAGGCTTTCTAGTACAATAAAGTATGCATCCTCTAATATATTGTGCTACATCTTCTTTCATTTTGGGCCACTACACATAACTTTGTAAGTTGACAACTTTCTTCCTAACACAAAAATGTCCTGCAACCTTGGAGGTGTGAGCCTCTTTGATAAGTTGCAATCGTTCAGCTTTAGGAACAAAAATCTTGTCAGGATTATAGAGTAGACCATTCTAGAAATTATAGTCAACTTTTTTGTCACCTTCTTCTATATGAATTTGGCCCTGTAGTTGTTGAAACACCTCCTTGAAGTCCTCATCTTCTCTGTATGTCTCTCAGTATGTATCATGGGTAAAAGGATCCATGTGCATAAGAGTTCCCAAAGTTGTAATCTTGGATGTGGGTGGCCATGAAATCATGTATGCCAACTTATTTGTGCTACCCTTATTATACTTTATGACCAATCATTTTTTTGTAAAAACCCCATTCACTTGTAATGCCTATTTTGTTGTAGATTACTCTGGGCCTACAAATATTGCAGTGGTCGGTGATCTGGGTGGATGATGGTCTCCTTTCCCATCATATATTTCTTCAACTTTTTGACAACTTTTACAAAGGAATGTAGCTCCTTGTCATAGGGAGGGTAGTTGAGAATAGATCCATGAAATACTTCAAAATGATAGAATATGGGTCTTCCTCCCTACATAAATACTGCTCCTATGGCATACCAACTTGCATATGTTTCCACTTCGAATGGATTCCGTAAGTTTGGTAGTGTGATCATTGGTGCTTGACTGATCTTTCTTTTCATCTCATCAAAGTCCTTTTGATGATTCTTCACCCACTAGAAACTCTTACCAATGGTCGTTATGGTGTGGAGTGGTGTAGCTACCACTGAAAATGAAGCTACGAACATCTGCAAGTATTGTGTTTCCATCTTCGTAGGATCTATATTGAGCTCCCCTCCACTGATCACATAACCCAAATACACCAAAGGTTGTTGAGAAAATTGACATTTCTTGGGATTGGATAGAAGTCAGTGCTTATTCAGATTCTCTAACACCTGCATAAGATGTGATATGTGATCCTCCCAGGTAGCACTATAAACCAATATATCATCCAAATAGACAATAACAAATGAATCTAGATAAGGGCGTAAAAAATCATTCATTAGTATCATAAATATAGTCATTGTGTTGCATAAAATAAATGGTATAACCAACCACCCATACAAACCTTGCCTTGTCTTGAAGGAAATCTTTTAGGTATCTTCTTATACTCGTACATGGTGATATCCTGATTTCAAATCCATCTTAGAGAAGTACTTGACATGCGTCAGCTGGTCCAAAATATCATCAATCCTTGGCAGAGGGTATCAATTATTTAATGTAATCTTGTTCAATTCCCTCTAATCAATCCATATTCTCCAAGTCCCATCCTTATCGGTAACAATTATGACGGGTGACCCACATGGTGAGGTACTTGATCAGATCACACCCTTCTCCAACAACTGTTGCAACTATTTCTTCACTTCATTCGCTTCTAGAATAGATTGTCTATACAACCCATATTCGAAAATAGGGAGTCTGGAAATAATTGTATTCCATGCTCCACATCCCTCTTGGGTGGTATCCCTTTAGACTCCTTGAACACTCCTTTGTGTTCTTGTACTAAATCCTACAACCAATGTTTCTTCTCTTTAGTATACCCCTCCAGGGTTCCCTTCATTCTCATTGACTCATCATCAAATTGATTTTGTCTTAAGAAAAGAAAAAAAACATATTTCTTACTAGAACTAATCAACTTCTTGGTTTGGTTGGCACTTACGAGTGAGATATTTAACTTGCCTTTATGCACATTGATGATGTAGGACTTCCCATCCTTTATAAGTTAGTATTTGTTTTCTCTCCACATGAATATTTCATCCCTCATATACATGTAAGGGATTCCAAACACTACTCCACATACATCAAGGGGTACTACATCCAATTCCACTTCATCAATAAAATCAACACTAATAGAAAATTTAATCTTACATTATTTCATTGCCTTTATCTTTGCATCCTTGTTTACCCAACCCAATGGATAGGGGCTAGGATGATCATGAGCCTCCAATCCAATATTTTTGACTAGATCTACTACTATGATATTATCCTGTGAACCTGAGTTGAATATAGCATCTATCTTGGTCTTCTTGACCTGAATCTTGATGTGGAAAAGCTTGGTAATATCCTTCTCTTCCTGGTGATGAAGGATACTTAGATTCACTTCCTTCTACACATATGTGCAGACAATATTTTCATCCACTTCCAAGCTACTTTCAAGATGGTTGCCTGAATATGTCGCTAAAAGATTATTTTTCTTTATGTCCTTCTTGCAGTTCTTTGGATTCAACTCTGAATGTAGTTTCCAACATTTTTCCTCAGTGTGTCCATCAATGTTGCAATGATTTCAATGGTTGTTGGTATATTTCCATTGATGTGTAGTGGTTGTTGTCTTATTATCGTTTCCTCCTTTCCACTTCTTCTTCCCCTCCTTGGAAGCTTCATGGTGTTCTTTCTTCTTCGAACCACTTGGTTTCCCCTTCTTTTGGCCTATGTTTTATAGGTATTGTTCCTGTACACATGCCTCATCCACTTTCCTTGGCTTGAAGAGAATCACCTTATTTCATAGATGACTATGTAAACTCCCCAGATACTTGAGGATTAAATCTAGGTTCTTGCGAGAGATACCCAACAAAATTTCCATATTTTTGAACTTAGTGGTGTACTCTTGTACACTCTACCCCTGCCTCTTCCTGAAGTAGTGCCACTGGATCCATTGGTCCTCTACATACATGATAGGGTATAATTGGGACTTGATGAGGGTTTTGAATTCCTCCCACCTAGTTACTAGCGGATCACCCTCTAGCCTAAGTGTTTTTGTATGGCTTTCCCACCAAGTTAAAGCATGGCCCTCTAACTTCAATATAGAAAATGTATTCTTCTTCTCTTCATCTATATGGTGAAAGCTAAAATAAACTTCTAATTGTTGCAACCAATGACTCGGTTTTAATGCATATAACTCCCTTGGTATGGCTTTATGTCCAATTTTTCTTCCATATTGAATAGGGACTATGAAGGGTTCACGACACTTGAACTCAACTGCTCTTTCTCAGATTATTTCCATGACTCCTTTCTTGAGTCTTCATTATCTCTTGATTGTCCCTCCGATCTGATACTTGAATTAGAGCTTCTATTATCTTCGAACGGTCCAAGTTTTCTTTCTACAGCTGCCATGAGGAGGTTCATATTGCGACTTATGTCAGAAACTTGTGCTTCCAACCTCTCAAATTTCTTTTTTATTGGATCTCGAGGGTTGTTATGAATAGATGCATCTTCCATGGCTAGGGTTTTTGGGGATTCTCTTTGAGTTGATTCATGGATCCTGTAACCTACCACAAATACCAAAAAGAAAAACCTGCACTGATACCAATATGATCTATAAATTTTCGTGGATATTCCACTAAAACAGTTCGTCACAACAGATCTAATAAATAAAACTGAAATCTACACTATGAAGGTTAAATTCCTTTAGATTCTGGAATATTTAGTAATGATTTTATACTTATGTGATCAAATGTGAAAAATAGAGAATAGTTAAAAACAATCACACAGCATACACGTGATAACATCGATATTTTCTCTGGGAAACCTTTACCAGAGAAACCTAGCTAGAAGGCGATGTTACTCTACTCTCTTTTCTCTGGTATGGAAATAATGTAAGTACAAAGGAGAAGGAACTCTCTATGGAGTTACCTGAGACCTATGGCATGTTAGGCTACTACAGAACATTAACCTCCTTTTTTATGCTCTCTAATTTCCCACTCCCATTTGTTCTGCTCTACTATTGAAAAAAATGCAACAACATAGAATGGAACCCCTTATCCTCCTAGTGTCCCGGTATATAACATCGCTCGATAGAAATCTAAGGGAAGGTTTTTTACTTCCTCAACCGTCAATTGTGGTAGGGTTTTGAACCTTCTAGAATCTTCTTGAAATTACTCACGTGGCTATCCCCATATGCATGAGTAGTGAGGCCTGACGTGGCATCCTCTTGTACCATGTTGGTCAACACGATAGGTCAACTTGTGGGAGGAATAAATTTTTCATATGAACTGTGATTGACACATGGTTTGCACCATTGTAAAGGTATCAGAGTGTAGAACATCATCAAGGGGGTGGGTACAATTTTTGGACACCAAAATTCCAACTACAACCTCCCTATAGAGGTCCCACAAATTGAGAAAGAGGGTATAGATCCCCTATGGAAACCACACAAACTACGTTGAGGGTAAAAATCTCCCTCTAAACCCCCACACGAACCAGAAATGAAGGGGTGACCTCCTTGAAGACCCTACAATTTCAAAAAGGGAGGTACTTCCCTCACAAAATCCCCCCGAGTTGTTGAGATGGGATATGATATGTCTACTCCAAGTCTTGATGGGATAAAATATATTTGGTATGCCCTCCTTAGATATCCACAATCAATACCCAAGATGCAAGTGATGGAATGACTTCCTCAAGTTCAAACAAAACCCCGCACTGCTCCAATGAGTAAATTGACCTCCTCAAAGTGCCACGAACATCGCAAATCCAAAAATCCTCTCCCAATGATGAAAAAATGTGAGAAACCTGAGTGATTTATCTAACCAATCAACTAGCGTGGAATATTTCACCACCAAAACCAATTCTCAACAAGGGTTTTTCTCCAAAACCCCAAGGAAAGCCATAAGATCTCTCTCTAAATAAGTTCATTAAAAATGATTAATCATAATGAGAGAGGGCACCCTCATCTCTCTTTTATTTCACTTTCACCTATTTGCTGACCCTTTTACCTTTTTACCCTCACTTAAATAATTAATGTGACTTTATAAGGTTCACCTTTAATATTTCCCCAAAGTCACTTTACAACATGTATTTTTACTTAATTACTTACTTTCACTTTATAAACATTACCTTTTCAACCCAAATGACATCAAATAATCAATTAATCCCCTTTTTCATCGACTATAGACTACGAGGAATCCAATAGGCTACTAATTCATCCTACGGGAGTGATCATTTGGAACGGGTTAGATGTTAGATGTTAGTAATTCATCGACAAGAAAAGTACTTATTTTATTGATAATACAATGATTACTTACAACCAATGCCGACTACTGCTCCACGAACCTGGTCCAGGATCCTCTTCACCAAGATCCAATTGCACCTCCACGTATATTTCTACTCTCAAACTTCTTCTCAGGAAATGGAATGGGATTATGATGGAGGAAAAAGGGAAAACTGGGGAATTCTGATGCAATTCTCACAACAAAGCTGCAAATGCTTGGGGCAAGGAGGGGATGTGAAACGAGAAAAGTTTCATTGTTCTTATACTTAGCTTAGGAATGAGACCCTAACACCTCCTTTTATATGACAAAAGGATGGCTATTCGGTTGGGTGACGGGCTATAGGCGGTGGATTAGTTGGGAAACTACCCAATAGCCTGTAATCTCAACGAATTCCTTGCAACTTTTTAATTTTTTGCAAATTTTGAAAGTATACGTGAGATGTAATGGTGTAGCTAGCGTACATACATGGGTTGTAGTGGTGCAACAAGCGTGTGTTTGTAGGCAGTAATGGTGCAGAGTGCGTACATCTTCAAAAAATGATTTTTTAAGATGAGCAACTTAGTGATGGCTTGGAAAAAATAGCAAGTAAGAGGGCCAAATGCTAGGTATGCATGTATGGAGAAATTTAGGGTTATAACAGATTCCCCCTAATGTGTGAGGTCAGAAGAGAATCTGATGGCCGAAATACATTACAAAATATTCACCAATGTACGAAGCGACTGAGCCCAGGAACAGAGTTTGGGACGTGCCATCTACAAAAATAACAATTGTCTCTCTGAGGCGGGCATACCCATTCTTGGGATGAAATAAATCATGGATTCCAATAAAATACATTGTAGATCCATGTCATATAATTATATAAAGTGTAGCTGCGAGAAATACACAACAGATCTACATCTCAAAATCAAAGATATACTTGTATAGTATCCATCTTCAAGAATCCAATGACGCCTAATGGCTGGAGATGAGGCCTTCAGAGCTCGAGAAACAACTTCAAGATCTTCAAAAATTAGGTAGGAGTGTAATGTGAGTGTACGACTTCACTACCAAGAGGTCTTCGACAACTCATCAGGAACAGACAAGACAATCTCGGTGATCAGGCAGAGAACTTCATTGATTTCGAACAAGGACTTTATTGGGATTTTGGGATGGCCGGACATGAGGTTAAGAGACAAACTGCAGAAAGGTCGACTCAGGATGGGTAAAACTTCCCTTGGACAAGAGCACGAAATATGATCAAACTCAGGCACCATGGCATTGACATAAGTTCACGATGCAGGAGGCAACATAAACTCTCCATGTGTTTGGAAGAATAACCAAACAGAGGAGGACACAACTCTATGTAGTGAGAACAACTTCCTAAGATCATATTAAATCCCAAAGATTGACGAACAAACGGAAGGATGTGCTTTTTCCAAGGGCAACTCATTGTGATGCCAAAAAATAATATATATTTCCCGTCCTCTTTTTGGGTTTTATTTTTTATTTTTTTGTCTTTTTCAATATTTTTAAAGAGCTTGAAAAAGAATAAAAGAATGCTATGCTACAAAGGAATAAAGAGTGTCACAAGCATACTAGTTCCAAGCGCGAGGAACACAGTAATGCTCATAGCAAGGAGACATGTGCAGGAAAAGGACACTCGGGGAAAATTCCTCCATGGGTCAAGGTGTCAGGTCGCAGAGGCAAAGTGCTAGAAGGCTTGCATATAAGGCATGCTTCAAAGTTTCAGTTGAGAGAAACATGGAGCCTACATTAGGCCAAATATGTAAAGATGCAAATGTGATTAGAAAGACACAATGAAACCCCCTTCAATGTATTTTTCACGAGCCCAGAGAAGGTAAGGTCAATGGTTTTTTCACGTTTTGAGAGTCTGAAAAAACGTAAAAGAAGACTCCATTGGGGTACCTTTTTCGAAAATAGTCTAGTTGGTTTGAAAAAGGGGTAAAATTGCACCGAAAAGACGTCTATTCAGAACCATTTTAACGAGTGTGATACAGACAATATCACTTGTCAATCTTTTCAATTTTAAGGAGTCTGAAAAGAGCTTAACTATGGACTCATAGCTTTTTTCTAGATTTAGTCTCCTTATCCCGAAAAAGTATAAAATGTACTAAGAAGAACTCTCCCAGCAAGATGAATCTCCTGAGGTGTACCTTTTTCCTCCTTAATCTACAGGCCAAAAAAAGGGGTAAACTCGTGCCAATAGAAGTTCTTCTGTACCAATTTAACGAGTGTGAAAAAGCAAGGTCACTCGACGATATTTTCAATTTTAAGGAGTTTGAAAAGAGCTTAACTATGGACTCCGTAGGGGATGTTTTTTAGGACCAATTTAATGAGTGTGAAGGAACAAGATCACTCGACGATCTTTTCAATTTTAGGGAGCCTAAAAAGAGCTTAACTATGGACTCCGTGGGGGTTCCTTTTTTGTAAATTTAGTCCCTCAAGCCCGAAAAAGGGTTAAACTTATACCTAAGAATACTCTTCTAGCGAACCGAAGTTCCTAGAGTATACCTTTGTTCGTAAAATTGACCATCCGGACCGAAAAAGGGGTAAACTATCGTCGGACAGACATGCCTTCAAGTTTTAGTTTGGTGAGCGTGAAGGACAACAAGATCGCTCGACAATATTTTCATGTTTAGAGTGTCTGAAAAGGGCTTAAAGAAGACTCCAAGAGGTTATTTTTCTTAGTTAATCCTGACAAGATTGAAAAGAATAAATATAGTCTCATTGGATGTTACTTTCGGATTTCAAAGAGAGCTTGAAATTCAACAAAGTATGCTCATTTTTGGGAGTCCCGAGGGTGAGGCCAAGAGTGATGACACCTCAGACATATGAGGTTGAACATCATAATCAGGATAGGACTAATAAGGAATCTCGGGCCTCAAGTCATTAACGACGACATGGACTCCAAAATGAAACAAGGATCTAAGTAGGGCGTCCATGTAGAGGTAGGTTCTACCACTAAAATACGACACTTCTAAAGAAGCAATGATGGTTCTTTGTCACAGTTCTATGGGATCAATCCTATGGCAAAGCGGAAAAGACAACGAGAAGCAGAAAGTGGAGGTGGAATCCTAACTTATGTGCAAAAAGTTGGAAAAACGACTTTTACCAAAGGACCTTTAAAAGTGACCCATCTCCCAAAAAGTTACCAAACCTAAAATCAAAGTGCATCGTAACATCCAATAAGAAACTCAAGAACCACACTAAACAATTTTCAAGCCAGAAAAAACAACAAAAGGGTTCAAAAAAGTGGCAAAAAGGGCCAAAAAAGTCTATAAATAGAAGCTGACAACTCATTTTCACCATTGCAATTTGAGAATTAACCAAAAGGTAAAAAATACCCCTTTGTTAAAAGATTTGATTTCGGGAGCTTCAGAGGACGAAACGAACTTCTACTCGAACCAAGTAAGTATAAACTCATCCCTCTTGCATTTCAATACTTCAATTATGCATTTCTTTTAGTTTTTTTTGGGGGGCGCCCTCCTAAAAAAGGGCAGCCCTATGTGTACACGGGTTGTCTAAGGACAACCTGCGTATGCCCGTCGGAATAAAACAATATACCTGCGTGCATATGCGACTGTGTCGAGGAAGACCGGCGTACAACTTCAAAAGCATATAAAAAATGAATATGAAAGAGCTAACTCCCCCCTGAACTTGTCATGTAATAGGATGTATGTCCACTGGAGGGAGATGGAACACGAGGAGGTTGACATCTTGGTCGATGAGGACCCTGCTGCCATTGCCGCATTAAAATAATGCGGGCTATGGAAGTTCTACCAGTGCCCACTTTTGAGGGCACAACACAGACTTCTAAATTCCCTGGTGGATTATTGGCACCCAGACGCAGAGGTGTTCATGTTGGAGGGGCAGTCGTTGGCTCCGACGACTGAGGACATTTACTTCTTGAATGGATTCTCGAGGAGAGGGGAACCAGTCAACCTATGCACGTTTCCTCCTAGGCCTTTGAACATTGTCGACTACATTAGTATGTGTTGTGAGGCAGGCACTGAGAAAGTAGTTTCTCAAGTTCTTATCAGCAAGATCACCAACCTATCACTTAAGGTGATCTTATTGCTCAATGGGTGGATCACTGGATCCGTTGTTGTCCACCAGGCTTCCCGAGCACATATGTATTGTGCTATGTAGTGCCTTGATGCATGCATCGTTGACTGGAGTACGACCATGCTTACATTCATGAAGAGGCAGCTTACAGAGTGTTGTGAGCGTAGTAACAAGAACTTTGGGTTCGATAATGTTCTATGCTCATTCTTCTTTGAGAGGGTACCCAACCTTAGTATGCAAGAGACAATGTTGGGGCATGTGGCCTCCTTCCCAGTAGTGTGTAGATGGGTAGCATTGCTGCCACGACATGGGGGAGGAAGGACCATAGAGGCCTTCAAAGACACATTTTTTGACTGGTGGGCACGACAGATTCTAACGATATAGGACTACCCCTACACCGGGATCAACTTTTCCAGGGATCCGGACATGACCGTACCTCCTGGAGAGGAGCGAGGAGAGATAGGTACATTTTTTTTTAAGTTATTTAATTTTTAATTTATTTTTATATATATGATTTTTTATGTGTACCAGAATATTTGACAACTATGTATTTGTTATGTACAGATGTGGGACCGATGCGTCCGACAGAAATATCAAGGACCAGGAGAAATCCTCAACTAGAATCAGTACCAGTAGCAGCCATCAAACCAACAGTAGCAGCAAGGGGACCTCCAGCCAAAGAGGCTGAGAGAGTTTTGATACGAGTGGAGCGGAACCTCACCGCACTCACTCGTGCAGTTCCCATGGCCAAGATCGAGGATCTCCCGCCATCGATGCAGCCTCATGTAGTTGGGATGCCACATACTTGGGTCCAACTCTTTCGGCATTTGTAAAATGTCATTGTTCACTACGATAGGGCCAACAGGCCCCGTGCTTAGATAGGATGGACTTATTATGTGTCAAGGGCACTCATTTTGTATATTCTTGAGGGCATAATCCCCAGAATGTAGATCGGATATATTTTTTAGGCGTTCACGCCCACCGATGTACTCTAACACTTTTATATATATATATGTGTGTATTTACATCTTTATGTCTTATGGACCACATTTTTACAAATGTATGTACATGTGTATGTGTGTGCTTCTTTTTATGTGTGTGCAATATGCCAATCTAATACTTGATTAGCTAGAGTATCTGTCATTTGATTTAATCTCCTAGGAACATCGATATATGTAATGTAATCAAAGAAACATTCTAAGAGACATACCCTAAGGAATCGTCGGTGTAAAGTAGGATCATAAACGTGGTAAACCCCATTTAACTGGGACACAACCAGCTGAGCATCTAAGTAGACCCGGAGGTGAGATATACCATGTGAAAAAGCATCACAAAGCAAATCTATCACTGTGTTGTACTCGACAACATTATTTGTGGCATCACCTAGACATATACCTCCAGAAGATAGAAAATGGCCTTGAGGTGTGAAAATCACCCAAGCTGTGGAAGCAAGCCTCCAAGTGTGTCGGCTAGCACCACCCGCAAACCCAAATATTACCTCCGATTCACTTGACATATTCCACAGTGAAAAATATGACATAAATAATGGCAAGTTCATAAAACAAAAAAGAAAAAAACCTAACTGTATAATAACTATACATATGTACAAGAAGTCACCAAGGCAACCAACCTACGAGTAATACTTCTTGAGGTAGAGTCCATTTCTAGGCTCCGCCAAAACATTTCCATCAAAGTCAACCAGATGATAAACGCCCTTCTTTAAGACCTCTTTCAAAATGAAAGGTCTGAACCACATGGGTTTGAAATTTTCTGCCCTCAGGGGATCCTTATCTTGGTCATAGACCAGGACAACGTCGCCTTCAAAGAAAATCCGAAGACGAATAGACTGATCATATTGACACTTGACTTATTGCTTGGGAGCCTCGTTGGCCAAGGCTGGATCATGACATTGCTCATCGAGCTTCTCGAGATATAATAAGTGTTCCTCGAGCGGTGAAGTGTCTGGAAATAACTCTACTGCCAACTTTAGAGATGGGATCCGGCACTCTATTGGAAAGACTGCTTCCAGCCCATAAACGATTTGAAAAGGTGTGAAACCGGTGGTAGTATTTATAGACGTTCGATAGGCCCATAACACCAAGTACAACATCAAATGCCAATTTGACTTGGCATAATTGATTACTCGTTGTAGAATAGTCTTGAGGGACTTATTCATAGCCTCCACCTGACCATTCACTTGTGGGTAGTAGGGTGATGAATTCTCTTGCCTCAACCCAAGCTTTGATGTTAGATCAGATGTCATTTTGTTTTGAAAGTGACTGCCATGGTCAGTGACAATCTCCTTATGGATGTCGAACCTTGCTACGATCTGGTTAAAAATAAAGAGAGTTGTTGTTTTTCCATCATTGTTAAACATTGGCATAGCCTTGACCCACTTTTTGAAGTAGTCTACCGCTACGATGATATAACGATGCCCCCTGGCTGAGGCCCGGTGGCATGTAGTGATCCCCAACTTGGTGAATGGACTAACAGTAATGACGGGAAACATGGGAGTGGGATGTGCCCTCATCTTCCGAGAGAAGATATGACATGGGTGGCACTTCTTGACCGATTCCACACAATCCTTGATTAACGTCGGCCAAAAGTAATCGGCTCGTAGAATCGTTTGGGTTGTTTCCAACCCAAAAAAATTACCACAACATGCTCCATTGTGGCAATCATTAAGAACGAGTTTCGCTTCTTTGTGGTTGAGGCACCGATGAAGGATGCAATCTACACCTCAACGATACAAAGTGCCATTGAGTGTGAGATAGTTTTGTGCATGATGGCTTATACGTCAATGCTCATCACGAGAAGGAGAGGCAGGGCATTTCAAATTCTAGAGATAGACTAGTATATCTCCATACCAGGGGTCCGAATATGAAATCAAAAAATGATCTCCTTTAATGGATTATTCTTCAAGCGTAACATCACATAATTCGATCAGAAGTTTTGAGATAAGTTCCGCAAAGACCAGTGACTTTTTGGATTTCGCAGAAACAAAATCCAAGTCAAACTCTTGGAGGATAACAATCCATCTACTGATCTTTTCGCTGATGACGCATCATGTGAACACGTATTGAAACAAATTCAAAATGGCAACGACGGTGGTCTTACGAAGAAGTATATAATGACATAACCGCTAGACAGCATGCATTGCTGCCCACACAAGCTTCTCAACATGGGAGTAGTTGAGTTTCGATCCAACCAGGCCTTAGCTCAGGTAACAAATCACATGATCTTCGAGAACATCATCCTCTTGAACCAAGACCATACTAATGGTCGACTCTATGGTGACCAAGTACAATAATAAATATTTATTCTAATTGGGAGGTCAGAGCATAGGGGAAGACGTAAGGGCATGTTTCAACGCTTTGAAAGAGAACTAAGCGGCTTCATCCTAGCAGAAAGGGACTCCCTTTTTCAGTAAATGCATCAACCCTTTAGTGATCTCGGCATAGTTTTTGATAAAACAAAGAAGAAATTTCTCTTTTCTCTATAATATTTGAAGCTGAGGGACTATGCATAGGGGAGGAAACTGAATTATCATGTCAACCTTCGTAGGATCGACCATGACCCATGTTGTCGAAACTATGAAACCTAAAATATGACCCGACATCACACAAAAACTTCACTTGTTAGGATTCAAGTGAATTTGATAGTAGCGACATAGCTCAAAGATTAGGCGAAGGTGCGCGGGATGATCAACTCTCTTACGAGATCGTGATGATAAATCAAGAAGATAAGCCTCGAATATATGTCTAAGGTTGTGGAAATCAAAAGGCATGGCCTGCTGAAAAGTGGCTCCAACATTCTTCAAGCCAAAAGGCATCTTACGATAAGCAAATGTGCCCCACTGATAGATAAAATATTTTTTATGTTGGTCCTCAGGGTTTGATCTGTATCTAGTTGTATCCTGAAAAACCATCCATGAAAGAAAATACCTCACAGCCTGCGCATTCATCGACAATATAATCAATGAATGGGGTGGGGAAATTGTCCTTTGGTAAGGCCTTGTTCAAATCATAGAAGTTCATACACACACGAATCGTACCCTACTTTTTTTTTACCATAATGGGATTTGATACCCATTGAGTCAACTGAATGGGGTAGATGAAACCGGATTTGAGCAGTTTCTCTTCTTCAGCCTCAATAGATGCCACTTTCCAAGGATTCACCAGATGAAGCTTCTGTCGAACCAGTTTGGCATCAGGATAAGTCGTTATCTCGTGTTAAATGATTCTTGGATCCATGCCTTGCATTTCCTCGTAAGACCAGGAAAAAATGTCGTGGAATTCCTTAAATAAATCCATATAGATTCAAATCTCCTTGGGGGAGCATTATGCTCCGATGAAGACATTCTCCATGACGACAGGGGTTCTGGAGATGTCAATAGGTATTGTTTCAATGATAGTTTCCATATAACCATCGGCATAAAATGTATGTGTAGCCATAGGATTAATAGTACAAGACCTATCTCCAGTCATAGTAAACACGAATTCACCTGCCTCTATTCTTCCTAACTCTGGGAGGTAATAAGATATGTGATGGAGATCGTCCCAGGGTCTTTCCGGTCCAATCAATGCCTCAAGAATCGCCTCATCTGAGGGCAATACCAAGTCTAAATAATCAGTATTGGTGAGGGAACCTTAAGCCCAAATAGGCTCTAGAACTAGATCTAACTCCTGTGTGAGAGTCGGATCGGGGTCGGTTGAATCTTGTTGGACAATAATGTATGCAAATTCTTCCATGGAAAAGGGCATGGCCATGCTATGGTGCTCGATCCCTTCCATCGAAGCTGATGGGGAATGAAGAGTCCATGGATCGTTAAAGTAATTCGTTAGAAATGATGACACTTGAAAAATTCCAACCTTAGGTTGGTCGGGTGCAGTCGATATGAACTTGACATCACTAGAGGGGGGTGGGTAATCAAAAGTACCCATAAAAGGTGGGCACAAACCAATCCCTACATTGACGATGTCAGGCTGAGGGTTGTCAATCATCAGGACTGTGGATTCCCTCAATGAAGGGTCAAGACGAGAGAAGGACAACTGGTCAATGGTTACGATTCGACCCTTGTGTGGAAACAAGAAGACTTGAAAAATTGTGGCAACCACTACATGCATTTCATAGGTCCAACTCCTTCCTAACATAAGGTTTTAGTTGAGAGGCGCATTGACCACTTCAACTTCGACGCACAAGGTCTTCCCTCCTAACTGCATGGGGAAAGAAGGGATGATTCCATGTCGTTTGAAAGAACGACCGTCGAAAGAAGTAAGCAAAGTAGGTGACAGAGAGAAAATGGGTTGGCTAATGGCCTTCCAACATGCCAACAACATCACGCAAGTTGAGGTGCCCTCATCAACCACAATACGGAAAATATTCTAAGGAAAAGATTTTGTGGGTTGAGCCACTACTATCTGAAACACCACGTGGTAAGGGAGACGAGGTTTCAAGTCGGTCGTATCAAGCATTACCCTTCCCGTACTATAGGTCTCAGTAGATCCCAAAATGGACAACAGAGCCTTTCTCTGTAAAGGGAAGCTCTAGAGGACTTCCAAAGCAGACATCGCACAAGGGGTTTGTGACAAATCCTCCACCACAGAGTAATTCTGGGCGACCCTCACATTCGGATTATGCAAATCTTTCTTGAACGCCCCTTTCGAGATGTGTGTCATTGTTTCTCCCATCATCTTCTCAATATGGATAGGAACAAACGGGCTTACGACTTCCTTACCCTTTTCAGCCGTTTCTGACATTTTGTAATCGTGTGCCCTATTTTTTATGTAAGCATCACCTTTCATCATATAAACTTTCGTGGTCGAGGGATTACTAGAATATGGAGGGGGCCCCTGAATGCCCCCATCTGCGCTCGAAGAGGATTGAGTCATATTTTTTCCATGTGGAAATGGGTTCGTTAACAAAGAAGGTTGTTGATGCACCAATAACTTTTGGGCCTCTACAAGTCGAGGGAACAGGTGAGTCAAGTGGTCCTCTGTGCAAAGGTTACATAATACTTCAAATTTCTCTTCTCTGTGTTTCGCCCGCCAACATTGTTCTTGGGTTTCTTATCCCCCTTACCCTTCTTGATTCATTTTTTTTTATTTTCGTCAGGCTATCAGTTGGCCTTTGGGTTCGTCGCCTGCACACTGTGTACGTCCGATGTTTGGGAAGGGGGAGCAACCGAACCAGAGGTCTGGCTAGTCGTTGTCTGCTGTATCGACAATTGTTGCAATTGATTTGACAATTGATCAATGGGATTTTCTTGTGTTGAACCAACTATACCATCAGCATGTGGTCGATACTTGTGTTTAGCCTTGTCAAAGATGGACCATGGCGCATCTGGAAAAATATCATAGAGTAAACCAGACTGAGATTATATCAGTTCAAGATGTTGTGCTCTCATTATTGCCTCCTCCTCTGAAAACACTCTCGACGTTGAAACGTCCTTGGATAACTGAGGTACCAAAGAATTCAGGAACCACTCCAGCAGGAAAGTCGTTGGGACATGTACCTTGATCAAGCTCTTCCGGCGCCGTCATTCTTGGATGTGATCTGAGATATGATCAACCTTCGTCTGCTCAAAGTTATCCAGCAATTCGGTGCAGACATCGTATCTCACAGGTAGTTGGAAATGGTTGAGAAAAACCATCGCCAAATCACTGAAGTAAGAGTATCTTGAGTGGTCGAGCTCGATGTACCATTTCACGACACCTCTAATGAGAGTGCGTTGAAACAGACACAACTGTTAGGATTCATCTCACAGTGAGTTTTATGAGCACCATAGGTGAAAAGTGGTCACGTGATCACCTGGATCTTCGCCAGGCTTTCCTTCGAATTTCAAAATGTTCGAGGGCAACTTAGTCAGCATTGGCGGCCAATGTGGATCATGACAAATCGGGTCATGAAGAAACCTTGACAAGTCTGGAAAATGTAACATTTCGAGAAACGATAGCTTGGGTTGAGTACTATGTACAGGAAAAAGGGAGCCTGGAGTTTGAATGGCACCAGGTTGCCAGGAAAAGTTGGGTTGTTGGCCAGGGTTCTGGTAAAAACCATGGCCTTGGCCAGTGTATGGATACTGTTTTTGTTGGGACATCATCGGTTGATTCCTGTAATTGGACATTGAGGGCGGGGAGAGGATTTCTCCCTGCGTTGTGTTCCAAAGATTATGGAAAGGGTTGTCCCCTGTCGATCTAATGGGCATAGGTACTGAGCCTTGCCCAAGGTTCCATTGACCATGGAAGTGGTTTCCCTCGATTGGCATCTTTGATGAGGGAAATTCTCCCTGCCACGGATTCTAGAGTCCTTGTGAGGAGAATACTATTGTATTTTCCCCCTGTGTAGGAATAGTACCCTCCATAGGATTTTGTTGTCTAAAACCAGGGTTGCCCCCGATCGAGATGACAGCTGACAAGAAATTGTTATTGCCAAATGCGTCAAACAAAGAGAATGACATCGAACCCATCAGCGTGGTGTAGGAAGAAGGTCCTAGACTACCTACTCCGAACAAGCTGTAGTACATGTTTGGCCCAGTGGGTTTCTCAGGAGCACCGTCGAGAGAGGGGGCCTAAGGAGGTATATGACCCCCACCATAAGGGATAGCGTTATAGGGGGATGAGGTGCCCCCCATGGACCCTTTCAAAGGAGAGTTTGAGCTCACTACCCCCAGAACCATGGTCTATAGGGTGGATTAGGTAAGGACAGAGTTTGTATCAAAGTCAAGCATCCCATATGAAAATGGAGGGACTGTCACACTCTGTTTGAACGAAGTGGTGGTCGTCGCCATAGACTGAATCAGACCACTACCCAAAGTAGAGGTGGTCGAGACCATGGTGGCCCAGACTGATGAAGGTGGGTTAGGAGAAGAAATTCTCCCTGTGGTGGCAGCCATTGAGGGAGTGTGAGGACTCCCTGATGAAGTACCAACATTTGCATCCATAGTTACTTGCAAGACTATTTGATGCTCGTGATGCATTACCCATGGAGGGAAAACTTGTATCAAGAGTGGCGTTGACAAGTCAGTGATCAGAGTGTTGGCTAGCCTGAGAGCTTCTGCTCCAAGGTAAGAAAGAGTAGGTTCCTACGGATTCGAGTGTTCTCCTCTCAGAGCTAGCTCAGGCACAGTTTCCTGCGGTCTGGTCGCTTCAAATGACCCTTGTTGGTCAATTCTTCACCGTAATGGTGGAGGTGGTGGCTCTAAAGTAACTGGTGGTAGGCCCTGAAGAATTCGTGACCGACGAAGCTCCTGATATTCCACTTTGTGAAAAGATCAATGACACAGTAAGGATTTTACTAATGTTTTGAAACAAGCCCACACTAGAAAAGTTCCTACAAGATAAACCAAGCAAACCACTATCTATTTGGAAGAACAGTTACGCCAACCAACACTAGATAAACTTACTGGTGCAAGTGCAACTCAAACATGGAAGCACCCTCCATGTATACCTTGCAAAGTGTGGCACGACGTCTTCCCTAGGTACCGTGGTATACCCCCGCAGCCACCTATGTAAGTCCCTAGAATAAAGGAAACTAAGTTTCTGGCTCATGAACAATCACAAGGCGGGTATAATCGACAGTCGGGTAGACTGCAATGAGAAGGGTAACAAGCCTGAAACTTACCGAGGGTATCAAAAGCAAGTGGTCCAAAAGACAACTGAGGATCCCAAACAGATTTGGGGTCCATGAAGCTTCATAGAAAAATGCAATCGACAATTTCCCACAACAAGTCCTCAATATGTGTTCCCCAATACGCTTAGTCCAGCTTTGGAGGGGTTATCTCCGCTACCTTTCTGTACGTGACTTCATGTTTATCCCCTGTGTTAGAGGGGGGTCCTAGATAAATTTCACGTTTACTGGAATTTTTACACTCCCTATCTCTGACTCCAATGTTTGTTTATAAGCCTTGAAGAGTTTCCTCTCTAACCTAATTCAAGGCTCTAGCCTAAACTAGTTGATTGACCCTACAAACATAAAGTCTAGTTGATTTTAATTAGCATTTATTTTAAATGGCTTGTTTTAACTCAAGGAAATGGCAGTGAAACTAGTGATGTGTATGGGAGACGAAGAAGGAGAAATAGACGAAACTGAAAGAAAAAATACTTCCAGTTGACAATAAATATTTGAAACTAACTCTTTAACCAACTTTTCATAACTAACTTTTCTAAGATCTTTTAAAGTAAAACCTAAGATGAAATTTCGCTCGACTACGAGCTACTTAATGTTCTAAGCAATCAGTAAAGAACTTAAGAAAATAACTCTTTTTCATAACAAGAAAAATAACTAACCCAACTACTTAACCAAACTAAGAAATGATTTTTTATTTTTTTATGCTTCAAACAAGAAACTTGAAATAAATTCTTTTTCTTTTTCTTTAAAGCAAGCGAAAGGGGAAAAAAGTGAAAAACAAGACAAGACTGAAAATGACCTCTGGCCCACTGCGGATCACAGGGAGTCACTAAAGACACCAAACAGGCTAATCAAAAACTCAAAGACTCACCCAAAACCCTTTCGAAGTAAATACAATAAATCTTTAAAAAGATAAGCAAACTGACATCTAACCCAGGCTTTGACTATAAAAACCAAAGACACTATACTTAATCAAGAAACCTTGAGAAGTAAAACTTCAATCAAGGAAAAGTTTGACTGGCTCTTCTTAAAAACGGTTTCTTGACACAAGTACACTATTGATGCTTAAGCAACCTGCGTATGTACGCAAGTTGTCTATAAAGAAGGGCACGTATATATGCGTGCTAACCCACAACAGGCCATGTACACCTATGTATTTCTTAAAAAAAAAATGAAACAAACAGACTGACAGGGCAGGGAGAACTGGTATGGCACCAACAGGTGAACATAATCCCTTAAAGACTCAACAGACTCAAAAACAAACTCATAAGGTATAAAACCAATAAAACACCCAAAAAATAAATCCCCTAAAACCCTAGAGGCTTCCCTAGGATGGTCACCAGTTCTGCTAGCCATTAGCCCATTAGCCCCACCATTAGCCCCTAACTTGGTTTTTTGGATGTAATACCATTAGCCCCTTTTTGCACAAAATATCTTCAAAAATTGCATTTTTTGGAGGTCCAAACCCTGTTTTTTCACTTGCTAAGCTACTTTGGGATTCAATGCTTCTTCCTTTGACCTTTGACATGCTTCCTCCTGAGAAGTAAACACCTTTTTGTTCATATTTTATGCCCTTCTTCCTTATTTTTGAGTTTTTGTTGTTGAGAGCTTGAAATCAACCCGTTGTTTTTTCTCTCCTATTCGACTGAGCAAGAACTCTAGTGAAGGACACCAGAAGTCTATGCATCTTCTCATTTGGTTCTTTGAGGTCATCTTGTCCAATTTCTTTCTCCTTCCTTTTGTGTTTTCTTATTTTCTTTCTCTTGTTTGATAGCAAGAGGGTGTGTGTTGTGTGTGCGAAATCTGATCATACTTGTCTGAATCTCCTTTATCTGAAAGGATAGTTGGTAGGAGAAGTTTTTTTTTGCATTGAATTAGTCATCGTTTGCATACAAACAACAAAGATACATTTAAGTGCTTGATTTTCATATTAGAAGGCGTTTTTTTTTTAAATTTAGCATCGCATTGGATTCGATTGAGAACCAATTGTTTGAGGACTTTTCATATTAGTGTTTGAAAGTGAAAACGACTCCTTCTCTTTCCCTTAAATAGGTGTTCATTGAAAAGAAACGATTGCTTATCATATCCTATGCATCTTTTTGGGCATTGAGTCATCATTCCATTAGTTTCACTTTCGTGCACCCTTTGAGTAAAGAACAGTTATAAAAAAAATGCTAATTAAAAATTATCTAGAACATTTTTGTTTTTAGGATCTTCCACCAACAGTAGACTAGGGTTACCACTTTGGATTAGGCTGTGAGTACAACTCTCCAAATTTTTCAAAACAAACATTAGCATCTTGAGTTAGGGAGAGTCAAATCCAACTGTCGTATTGGTTTTCTGGGATCCCCCTCTCACACAGGGGTTACGCACGAGGTCACATTCGGGCGAATTACAAATATTATCCCTCCGTGGTTCAACTATTTGTAGTGGTCAGATCGTATATTGGGGGTCACTGGAAGGTATACCCACGATTATGTGTGGGAGCCTTTCGGGTTGATTTCGAACTTGTTATCTTACCCATACGTTTCGGATCGTACTGTCGACTGTACCCGCCCAGGTACTCACTGTGAATTGGTGTCTTTAGTTGCCATAATCTTTAGGTACTTACACAAGGTGACAGTGAAGGGAAGTCTCACTGTACCTGGAACAGACATTGGTCAAACTCACTCGGGCTCCTTGGAGGGTAAATCCACAATTACTGCGTGGAATCTTGCACCAAGGTGAAAGTTCGTTCAGCAGGTCGCCATTGTAATTGTTCCACCATATCCCAGTCCCTTCTCGATTTGATCACGTGACATTGGATTTCATCACCAACTAGTATGGTCATCGAGAGAAGTTTTGTCTACTTGATTGATTCCTAGATTATATTAGCGCATGTTGTTTCTTTTTGTTAGTTGGCCCTAGATTTTCAGTGTGTTATGTTATTCTCCACAATTGAGCCCGTAGACGATCAAGGTCTTCGTCGATCACGTAGGATGCAAGGGCTGCCTCCAGAAGGCTATCAACCCTTACCTCCTAACCCACCAGAAGAAAACTACCGTAGAGAGGTAGAAAATCAATCCGACGTTGGAAGTGTTATTTCTCCTCTGTTAGATAACTTAGAAGATGCTTTGGTCACGGTTGAAAATCCCACCACACCTATGTCGGTAACTCATCTCGAACCACTTTTGGTTCATTTAGACTCCCTTGGGAACGTCATAGACGAAGAAGTCCCATGAATACCGGAGAGGATCTTTACTGAAACATATATGTGATCCACAGAACCAATCTTTGGTGATGGCTATAGGACTCCTGTTCGTCCTAGCACTGCAGTGAAAACCAATCCCACACCTGCTTGTTCTTTATGGAGTACTTCATCAGGACGCGATCTCTATGAACATTTCGAATCTATTCGACAACCCTTTCATCCTCATTACCCCCCTAGTGAAACAAGACCATCCGGTCAAACCATGAATCACCCAGTCGATCAGGTTATTCACCCTACGGATACACCAGCACAAGTCCATCCTAATGCTAGACTCATCACCTCTACTCATCCCCAAAGCACTTCAATCTCTACCCTTGTTTCTACAAGCTTTTACTCTACAGCTCCACATGTTCCACGTGATCCTACTAGGACATCTTCTCACCCGAGAACACAAACCCCTGTTGGCCAAACACAACCGGCTGGAGGGAAACCACCATCCAACATACCTTTCCCTCCTGGAGGACTACCTTTCCATGGCGGGCCTAACCCTCCCGGGGGACAGCCCCCTGTTCATGCTCCTCCTGGAGGGAAACCTCTGTTTTCCAGTCAAACCCTGGTCATAAATCCACCGCTAGTAGGGAGGGAACCCTCGTTTGTTGGAAACCCTTCACAATCCTGGGGAGTATCTTCAGGAGGCACTTTTACCCAACCCCACGTTGGGGGGCACTTGTATAATAACCCACTAGGAGGAGTATCCAATCCTTTTCCTTCTGGAACATCTTACGGGAAATCTTATCCAGGTGGCATCCAAAATACCACCTAGAGTTCTCCAGGACCACAGTCTTATCCTCCTCCTGGGCCTCATGTGTATCTTCCTATGGGATCTACTCCTTACCATTCTCAAGGGAAAAAATTTTATCCTCCTCACGGGAAAATAAATCACCCAACCTATAACATTCAAAACCCACCAGGTTATGCCAATGTTTCTCATGCACCATCGAATCCTTCTTATCCTGGTCAGCAACAACCGTATGTAGGAGGACCTACTGGTTACAACTGTCCACCTAACCCAGTGTATGGTCCTACTGGTGTTCCTATGCCTCACTAGTATCACTTGCACATTAACCAACAACTACCTTTCCTTGCGACTCTAGATCTCCCAGACTTGTCTTGGTTAACTAATGATCCTATTTCTCATTCACCGGTTTGGCCAGTCATTCCAGCTAAAATTCCTCTGATATTCCGAAATTTGACGGAAACCCTGGTGAATATCCAAACAACCATGTGATGACTTTCCATTTGTGGTGTTCATCGAATTCCCTCATGGATGATTCTATACGTTTGTGTCTTTTCTAGCGAACACTTACCGGCTCAGCAGCAAAGTGGTATATTGAACTACCACGTGCTTGTTTTCATGATTTCAATTCCCTTTCCATGTCTTTCTTCACACACTTTCAACTGCCTATTTGCTACGAGACGAGTATTGAACTCTTGACCTCCCTTCGTCAAACTAACTCCGTGCATATTTCTGACCATATTCATGAGTGGAGGCGACGACGAAGGATGATCAAGGCAGTCATTCCTGACATACTATTGGCGGAATGGTTTACTAAATCACTGTTACCCCCAAACTCTCGCGATTTCGCTATGGGTGGTGCGGTCACAGAGGAACAAGCCATCACTCGGGCTCAATACTTAGATTTGGTTTATTCCCAGTCTGGTACTTTGTATGATTTTCTTCTGAATGTTGCACGCACTAATACCGATCCTTCTAAGCCATCATCCTCATCTCATGCGAATGGTGTCATCGGTTCCTTCAAAACTCAATCTCTTTCCAAATCGACTACACCCTCCTCTACCTCCCCCCAAACTCAGATCTCTGAGGTGAATGTAGTTCAATCTGCCCCTTCACAACAATTTGGAGGTAAGAAGAAGACAAAGAATAAATCAAAAAATAATAATGAACAACCAAAAAATCAAACACTTGCTACCAAAAAGAAACCACAACGGAAACTGAAATTCTCGTGTATCATTTGTGGTGACGATCACTACACTCGAGATTGTCCACTTCACAATGAAGTGGCCAAAAATTTCCATGGGAAGTCACAACCTGCTGTGCTTACTCAACCTTTTCCACAACAGTAATCCATGGTTGCTCAAACCCCCTCTCCTAGGGGCAGTTCTTGCGATCCTAATGATGAAGCCTCGTCGAGTGCACATATTTATATGTTTAATGGGATCAATTTGACCACTCTCTCTAAGACATGTGATGCACTAGGTAACCCTGAAAAAGGAAAATACACTAACGGTGTCGGCACTTTACCGGATCCATCATCATCCTCCGTTAGCCTTCCATCGGTTACTCCTCCGTCTGGACCACTCCAGATTGAGAAACCCATGTTTGACTCTATCTTACGCCCTCCTAAGAGCACTATCCACAAAGCTACCTTTAATCCTAGTTCACGTGCTGCCCAAAACTACAACATTGTTGAAGATTTGACTCAAGCACCATGTGCTATGTCTGCGTTAGAAGTTCTACAACACTGCCCCAGTCAACGTAGAATTCTCTTAACCGCTCTTGGCGTTGTTGATCCTGAGTCGTCCAATCAGATCATGTTTAACCTAGATAATTATGTGTCTCGACTCTCCCACCAACTTGCTTTCCAAGTTGATGTTGTGGCTCACAATCAACAAATCCATCGAACTATTCTGGATGAGGGAGCCTCAACTTGTGTCGTGTCTTTAGCATGTTGGAAAGGTTTAACATCACCAACACTCAACAAATCCCCAACAATGTTACGCGCCTTCGATGGGCAAGGTTTTCATCCCCATGGGCTTTTACAGTCCCTGCCCATCCAATTGGGTGGAAAAACTATTACTGTTGATGTCGAGGTGGTCGATGCTCCCCTCGATTACAACTTGTTACTTGGAAGAATTTTGTTTTATGCTATGACTGTCATTGCCTCGTCGGTCTTTCGATGTGTACAATTTCCTCACTAGGGAAAAATTGTCACTGTTGATCAGTTGGATTTATGCCCGACCGATTCTCGCGCTCCTGCTACCAACAATATTCCTTTCTTGGGAGACCACAATATCATGTATGAAAGCATTGGCGTTGTCTTACTGAAAGATTCTAGCCTCATGGGTACCTTCCCTACACCACTTCCACCGACTACACATCATATTGGCACTGACGATATGATTTCGACCACGGTTTCTCAATCTTTGGCATCATCAGACCCTTGGATTGTACCTCGTCTGTTGGGATTCGATGCACTAGGTGACACCGTGCCACTTAGTCCAGCCGAAACATCATACGTTTCTACCCAATCTGCTTCTCCCTCATTAGATTCCCAACATTTATTGGCACTTGACAGTTCCTCGATGCAATCATGGTTGAGTTCCTTGTCGTCTGCGATCGACTACATTTCCCCAACTTTTCCTTCGGATGAATATATTCCGGAAATGCTTCGCATTGACAAGTTACCTTGGGATGATAATCGTCACCGATCCTCT